>PVHY01009241.1:0-57447 GCA_004024945.1 Uropsilus gracilis | reverse complement strand
GTTTTTTTTTTTTTTTTCATTTTATTGTTAACACTGTTTGCCACTGCTGATGATTCTAATGCCCTTTGAACCTGAGTTTGGACCTCCTCAATAAAAAGTGTATTTTAAAATGCAAGCTATTGTTCCTGGATAAATTATCTTATTTTAATGTAGTGAATGGTTTCAGTATATTTAAAAATAATTACTTTATTCAGATTCTAGTTTGAATCTTTGAAAAAATAACAGATGTTGGAAAGTTGAGAGTATGCTTTATAATTTAGGCTTAATCACCAAGGTTAGGAAAGAAAATATTCTGGATAAATCCATGATCTGCTTATGCAAACAGAATCATTAAGGAAATGTGATACTCCAGCTTAAAAGTAGTTACACTATGATCTGATCTCATCTTTTCTGATATATTTGAAGAATTCAGTTCATTTGGCAATGCTATTAGGATAGGGGTTAAGTAACTTTAATATAGTGACCCTACAGTGTCTGGTCACAGACCTGTGTTGGGGAGAAAATGTTGAGGTGGGAATGTTCTAACTCACATGGTCATTCAAGAGCCCAACTTGTTGTCCTTCCTGATTCTTGTCTGAATAATCAAAGCTGATTTGTGACATCCATCCTCACTCTAGTTTATGAGAATGAGAAAGAGTGGTGCATGGGATCAAGAGATTTGCCCCCAAAGTTGCACACATCCCATTGGCCTGAACTTAGTCCCACAGCCACACTTGAACAACAAGGCTGCAAATGTGCTCTCTAAGTGGACATTCATATACCCCAATTTAAATTCTTACACAGTGAAAGGAGAGAACAGATTTGGATAGGCAAACAGGAGTTTTCTAGTTTTCTTTGTGAGGTATTCCGATAAAAAACACTATAGTGCTGAACTTGGAAGGCAGGACTCATGGTTCAAACAATGGTTAAAATGTAATAAAGATCATATTGCAGAATAAGGGAAATGGAAAGCATTCTATTTCAAATGGATATTTTTGGGAGAAGCAGTAATGCAGAAAGATATAAAAGGCCCAGAGCTTAAATAAACACATTTGAATAGGAGGTGATGTGTTGCAAGACAAATGAAAGTCGGTAGATTTACCATGTCTCTATCCAAATGAAAATAAGGTCACCCCTGATTCTGAGAAGTTCATATAGGAAAGGGAAAGAATTCTAATTAGGATTAAGAACATTATCTCTCTCCAAATGTCTGCAAGGATAGAATACTGGTTCTGTCTATGGCTATACCTATAATTTTGCAATATGACTTTTTTAAAAGGAGAAGACAATTTGGTAAACTGATAACTAATTTAGATAATGCTAATTGTATTGGGTGGAGGAAGATTAGGAGAGTTATAAAAGAAACCTCAAGTGTGCTCGGCATGGGATATTATTGAAAACATGAATATTGTGTAAAGCTGTTATTCCCTCCACAAAAGAAAGATGATTCCTGGATGTGCTTGTATTGTACAAAATCAGACGAGGAGGAGCTAGGGTCAGGGGTGGCAGGGCATAGTGGCTTTGCTGATTTTGGTATACCCTAGAAGCTCTCCTTAATTTCCCTTTGTACATGGTGCTTGCCTACATGCACATGTTACCTATTTGTATAACATTTTCACAAAATATAATTTGCATGTGGATTACTGGAACAAATTTAAATTTACTTCCTTCTCAGTTAAATGCAAATAGTGTTGGATATAAAGCACCTTCTTTATTTTAGTTATTTATGCACACAATTTACTGCCGTAAAACAATATGGGATATGTGTATGTCTTCTTATGAAATGGTTGCTATCATTGAATCTGCTTTTAGGGGGTGAGTTGAATATTTGTTCCCCATCTTAAATGAGCATAACATGTTAATCTCCACCAGTATGGTGTTCTCTATGGAGCCTGATCAGAGTTATTTGAGGGAATTATAATTTCTTTCTGTCATGTGATCTTCAACAGTAAGAACCATGTCCTCTCTGAGATAACAGACACTCTTCCACTATGAAAATCCAAGTCAAATTCAAAACTGATCTCGCTGGACTTGTTAGTTTTTGCCTTTCTGCCCTTCATTGACCCCTTCACCAGTCTGCTCTACTGTGGGAGGAAGGGCCTCATGCACCATACCTCCTGAGCTCATGCCTGTATGATTGAACTTGGCCAATCAGGGGTGGTCAGGGAGAGAGCAAATGTTTGGCATAGTTCTTCCCAGCCCCTTCCTTTCATGCTCTGGCCCAGTCCCACCTGGTTCATTCTCTAATCACAGGCCCCACTGTGTGACTCCTCTATCCCTTCATCTCTCGTTGCTCTAATTTCCTGGTTTCTTCTCTTTGTCTCTTCAGTTTAGAGTAGGTAGGTACTTTCCCCACTGTGGCAAGTGCCTAGGTAACCCACCATCTATAGTTAATTACTTTAGCCACCATGTCTCCATAAGTCTTACTTTCCTTAAAGTTTTGTCATTTGAACCACCTGGGTCAATTCCATTTTCTGCTACTGATATTGGGTGAGAAAACAGACAAAGCAGGGTGCTGAACCAAACTTAGAAAGGGGAGCAGCTGGCCCTTTAAAGCCAGCTACACACCAGGTTCTTCCCAGCTCCTGCATGCAGTAGCGAGACCACATAAACTTTGAGAGAGGCAAAAACAAATTTACTTTTAAAAAATATATATATTATTTATTTTGTTCTTTAGATCACAACCTCTGTAAGTAGTTTTTGGGATATCTCCCCCGCCCTCCTCCCTCTGGTGCCCCTTCCATTCTCTCAAACCCCACTCTTTGTTGTTTACTAGTTGTGCTAAGTCCATTAGTCTCTTTCTTTCCTGTGGCAGTGTCCTTTCACTGAGTGAGGGACTGTGTTGTTGGAACCAGGCGAGCCTTGCTGGTAGGTTTTCAGTCTTAAGTTTGCATTGGGCGGCCAGACTGTATTCATTTGTGATCTGTCCCTGTTTTCTTGTTGCAGGCTGTCTTCTCCAATCCCATCTCCACTGCTTTGCTGCCTTACCTTATGGCTCTGGTGTCAGATTTAGGGGGTCTCACCCCCAGACAGTGTTGGTGAAGTTTCTCTGTGAATACAGGCATCTGTGAATGGCCTTTGTAGATTATCTCCTCTGCCTCAGTTTGCAGTTGTTGTTTTTTGTTTGTTTGTTTTTTTTTTTGTTTTTGAGACTAGGTCTCGCTATTTTTGTCCGTGGAACCCCAGGCTCTCGTTGCCCAGGGTACCACTGACTCAAGCAATCCCCAGTCTCAACTTCCCAGGTAGCTGGGATTACAGACGCATGCCACCACGCCCAGCTATTTTTTGGAACTAGGTCTTGCTACGGGCCCCAGGCGGGACTCGAACTGCGATCCCTAGCCCTGGCCGCTTCATAGGCTGAAGCTTACAAGCACGAGCCACCGTGCCCGGCCTTCAGTTTGCAGTTTTGATGTGGGGGTCAATTACCCCATCTTTGGTCTTCCTCTCCTCTCCCATAGTGTGGGGAGGGTGTGTTGCTCTCTTTGAAGGCATCTCCAAAATGAGGTCCTGGGTCTTCCCAGCCTGGTGAGTGCATAGGTGCGCATCATGACATGGTGTCTCTACAGTTGTTCCTCTTGTCTCGCATGCACTGGTTCTCTCGGTTGTCCATCTGCTGTGTCCATCTCAGGCTTGTGGACTGGATTTTTGCATGATCCATCACCACATTCTATGATGGGGTTTGTGTTGCACGTGTTCTTGATCCTCTGAAGTTTAGCTGGAGTGAGAGTGAAATCGAAGGGGCTCCTCCCACACCTCCCCTCCCCCTCTGCTTGCCCACATGCGCAGGTACCTCCCTACACGGGGGTGGGCCCAGATGGCTGAGCCTGTGCCCTCCCATGCTCCCTTGGGCTCGGAGCAGAGGGCAACATGGCTGTGCTGATCAGAGCTGCAGATGGCTGCCCTGTGCAGCAGCCATTCGCTGGTGGGTGGGGCCACCAAACCCCCACTCCATCCCCCTTCCAGGGTTCACCAGGCTCGGAGGACTTATCCAGGTCCCTTGACCCCCTTTGCTCCCCGCTGGCAAGGGAGCTCGGATGGCTAGGGACCAGAGCGCACAGGCAGCCTTCAGGTCCAAATTTACTTATTACAAGACAAATCAGACAAGAGTCACTGAGGGGTACAAGGGAACCCCTTTAGTAATTTTACTTACCAGTCCAGTCTCCAGTGCAAAACCACATATGACTGCTCAGCCATGTTGTCCACAAAATGGCGGCTGCCCCATCTTAAACCAGATAAAGGAGTTAAGATGGTGCCGCCGCTCGTTCTTCAAAGACAGCTCCTCTCACTAGAAGCCAGAAGAAGCCAATGTGGCGTCATCACAATGGTGTCATTGCAATGGTGTCCTCCCAAGATGGAGTTGTCGATCCTTCTCCAAAAGCTGGAGATTCAAATCCAACGAGGAAAACCAGGATGGCGTCGTCAGTTCTCCAAAAGGCACTGATCCGGAATTCTTTTCAGCTCCAACTCCAAAGTGGCCCAGCATCAGCAAAACTCACTCGATATAGCAATGCAGCAAGAGCTTCAGATATCTCACACTGAAAATGGCAACACAGCAAACTCGGTTCAGTTCTCCAAAAGACTTCCAAGCTTTGCAGTTTCAAAATTAAACCAAGCTTTCAAGTACCACATTTCCAAGACAGCTCTCACAGGTCACAACATGCTTCCCTGGGCTCCTCACTAGCTGGGGCTGAGTATGGAAACCCACAGCTTGGCTTCCTTCTCTGCCCTGCAGCTCCAGCCTTCCTCCTGCTCCTTTCTGCTCCTTCTTTCTTAGTTCTCCTCTGTTCTCTCCTCTCTTTCCTTCCTTATCTACTCTTTGGTTCTGTTCTCTTTCCCTGTCTTTTATTCTGTCCCCTCCCTGATCCTTTAATCCTCTTTTATCTCAAAAAAGCTTAACTTCCCTTCTCTAAGTCCCACCAATGCTAACAATAGCTATTTTAATGCATCAACACCAGTACTGGGGTCACAGCCCCCTAACATTACTGCCATGACAGTGAGGGTAGTTGACAAGTCATTGTGTTGATCTATATTCAAGTTTTGTGATTTGGCTACACCTACTTGATTTCCTTTGTCTGTCTCACCAACTTACTACAAGTCATTGCCTCATCCTTCTAGCAAACCACTCTTATCAAAGTCACCAATGACACCCACAAGAAAAATCCATCACTCAACCCTCATATAAAGTGTTCTTCCCATAGTGTTGGATGCAGATGATCATCTCCTCCTTTCTGATATTTGTTCTTCCCATGGATTCTTGGAAATCATGTTTTATGGGCTTTGCTAAGACATTATTAGTCATTCATCCTCATTCTTCTTTGCTGATCCTTTCTTGAGACAAGACCTAAAGTAGTTTACCCACCTACTATGGGTGGTCATGTTTTTCATGAACACTTAGACTGTCTCTCTGAATCTTTCATACAGATTGGTGGGATCACAGGCACCATTTCTTGGTGTGGTCTCTGAAATCCTCCATTGCACCATTCTCCATTCCCTTTCCCTCTCACACAATGCAGATGCCCATGATCACCTTGGAAATCATGGATTAAAAAGATAGAGAAGCCACAAATAAGAGAGTCACCCTTCAATCAGGGACATCCATTTTGAACTTTATGTGAATGAGGAATACACTTCTAGTAAGTCTGATTCCTGATTTAATCTGTTCTTTTGCTGTTTATAGCAGGTTGTATTACCTGGATGAACCCATTCCTATCTCTTCATCTCATAAATGCTGAGTGCCGGGGGCTCTGTCTTTGGAGCTCTTCTTATTCTCTAACCTTCTTTTTGTGACCTCTTCCAGTCTCAAGCCTTTAACTACTGTTTTTTGTCAGCTTCCCCTTTCCCAAATCTCAGACTAAAAGCCATTCTTGACTCTCACACCTGACCAACAAATAGTCCACTAATTCTACCCACAAAATATATCTACCCCCCTCTCCATCTCAACTGGGAACCTGGCAATCAAGAAATTTTGCTGGACTATTGCAGTGGCCTATTGCTGGCTTCCCCACACATGCCCTTGCCTTTTCCAGTCTGTCCTCGACCTGGTCACCAAAATGACTCAGAGTCAAAGTCAGGTCATGTCACTTCCCTGCTCAGAACCTTCCTACCTCTGTATCCCACAATTCAGAAACACAGAGTTACCTACAATGGCCAACAAAACTCTAAGTGAGCAGCCCCTCATACCTTTTGACCTAGTGTCCTACAGTTCTTTATCTCAGCGCCCCTTGCCCACTGGTCTTTTTGTTCTTCCCTGAAGAGCCCCACCTCAGAGCCTTTCTTCTCCCCTGAGATGATTCCCAGAGAATCATTTGCTTGATAAAAATAGCAATTTGGCAGTGACATCTCCACCCACTGAAAGCGCAACCCTTTCTGCATGGGCACTTCTCTCCTTTCCCTGTTAGTCTTCTTCTGCAGCAGTTAGTGCCATCAAGCAAAGAATCTATTTGATCACATTACCTTGTTTCTTTGGCCTTCCCTCCATGATGTGGCTCCACATGGGAGGTGAGGACTTCTGTTCTCTGGTGCATTTTACCATCTAGAATGGGGTCTGGCACACATAATAATGCTCCAGAAGTATTTGTAGAATGGATGGATGGATGGATGGATGGATGGATGGATGGATGGATGGAAGCATTTTTGTACTTTTATTTTTTTATTTTTATTTTTTATTATTTTAAAGTTTATTCCAGTTGACAATTTAGGCCATAGACATGTACATGAAATTTCCATAAAAGGGATGAGTATGTGGGGACATTTTTGTACTTTTAAACCAAACAGAAAAATCCAAGTTTTAAAGTACTTCTTTAAAAATAAACAATATGTAAGGAAAAGAAAGAAGCAAAGGAAGAGTGGACAGTTGTGGCTTCATACTCTAACAGAAAATGCACTGCACTATTACCAACCAGCACTCACAGCCCTCGGAACTGACTCTATCCCAATAATTATGCCAATGGGGTCATCAAAGACATGGGGTCCCTATGCCCAGCATCTCAGGAACCCACAGCAAGCAGGCACTTGAAACTACTGTGGTTAGATTTTTCTATAACAATGTGTTAAAAAAAATTGGGTCTTTATTTTACGTACTAGTAACAAATGGCTATCATTTTAACATGTGTTTAGATGTGTTTGTATTTCTTTTTGTAAAAATATTATATACTCCAAATGCCTAGCTAGGAAAATGCAGGAAAAAAATGAAGAAGAAAAGATTTAAGAGGAAAAAAGTCACAGTATGCATACAATAGTTATTACCAGGGTGGGGCCAGGACAAAGTTTTAGGTTTGCATGAAAAATTCTGGGCATTGTTTCACACTGTGAATATACTTCACACTATTGAACTATGCATTTGAAAATGGTGGATATGATAGCAGTTTAAATGGGTTTTGTATCACCATTTAAGAGAAAAAAGAAAAAAGAATGAAAGCAAGGAAGGAGGACTGAAAGAAGGAATATTTATAGTCACGATGAATAAATAATGAACATGTTGTGGCATGACCCACAATCTATTTTGATGTACATTTAGAAACTGTTCACTTTCAAGAGGACATAACTCCAGTGCGTTCAGTACATTAGCGTGAACCTCAGAGCAGAGAACATAAAAGATGACTCACTTACCAAATGCTGAACCAGAGCTGCCCTTGTTTCTTGCTCCTCACATTTGACAATCAGTTCACATGGTCGTAATTAACCTGTCATCTGTAGCATTTAACAGCAGACAGGGCCATTCAGACATTCCAAACAGCTCTATGTGAAGATTTCAGTTACCCATTTTCTCAATGTGAAAGAACAATTCCATTTCTGTAGCAGAATGAAACATTTCTTAGTGAAAAACCATGAGAGATTAAAAATGGTTTTGGCCTTGCCTATAAGTAATGATGGCAAACGGTGTCGTAAGGTAATTATTGTGAAGACTTAATTCCTGTGTCATCAGGTATTTATAGATATACAAAGCATTCTACTGATTAAACAGCATTCATTACTGTTTCATTCACTGGCTAAACATTAACTGTGATTGACAGTTTACAGCTCAGACAGACTAAAAAGATTAAATAACATTAGAAAGTGGCAGGTGACTTCTTTCCCCTTAGGGCAGTTTGTCCTGTGAGAAAACGATTGAGACTTTAATAATATTGCTAACATGTAAGTTCTGAACTGTTTGCTTGCAGCAGTCATATTCTGAGAAGGAATGCAAATCCTGTTATGCATCTTTTTCATCTTGGTGAGGTTGCAGTGGCTATAAAAGTTAGGTAGAAGGTAAAAGAACACATAACTCCCCTTGAGTATTAAAATAACCTGTAACGTCCAACTTCCAGGAGCAGATTATGTTTCAATGCTGTTAGCCAATATCAATTTGTTTTATATCTGATACATTCTCTCTCAGAATCAAGCCAAGGTTATCCCAAATTTAGTTATTCAGAATTTCAGGTAACCGACATTGCTTCTCCATAAATTTCCTCTGTAGTTGAGCCTTCGGTTATATGACATGACTCCTAATTGCATACCTATGCATGCCTTACTCAGCCTCCATCTTTTTTTTTTTCTATATAGTTCTGAGGAAACTTTTTTTTTTAAACCACCTTATCTTTAAGCTGGATATTATTACTTCCTACAAAATCATAATCAAAAGCCTTCCTTGCTTATGGTTCTTTGAACTCTGAACTTATTTTCCCTCTTTTATCTCCTGGGAATAAAACCTGTGCACAGAAATATCTTGAGAGCTGGAGAAAACAATGCCTGTGAAGTGTCTAGCACAGTGCTGGCATTTAACATATAGCAATGATTTGTAAACTATTTTAATTGACGTACTGTATTTTATCCTTGCACTATCTGTATATAGTGGGTAAAGGAAGCAGTGCTATTTTTGTTTAGTAGGTACCTTTTAATCTAAGGTACAAAGATTGAGTGGCTTTCCTAAAGTCACAAGACTTGGGGGGACCCAGGTCAAAATCACACCTCTGATTTCCAGTTGCAAGTATGTTTCTTAGAGTCTTCAAGACCGCATCCTAGCTTCGGGGTATTAGCTGACAATTGACTTCCTCATGTCTTATCCCATAAGGCATCACAACTTACCTAATACTCCCTTGCTGTGCTCCCCAAAACTTCTTTACTCCCCTTCTATTTCTTTTCTGTGAAGGAAGTATTTTGTGCTCACTGAAGACTTGCTTGGACTTTGGTCCCTGACAGACCTGGACTTGAGTCCTGGTTCTAGGTCTTCATAGCTGTGATAAAATGGACGCAGATTTGTTGTGAGCATTAAAGAAAGTGAAATATTGCCTGTGTAGTACATGGCACATGGAAAGCCACACAACAAATTATTTTCACTGTTGCGATTGTGATTCCTAGATAAACTCCAGAACTATGCTGCTTTACCCGCTGCCATAGCTAGCCATGTCTCCATACCAGCTGTCTCATTGGGCTCCAGCCAACCTGGCTCCTGTTCTCAACACTCCACTGAAACTACTGCATTCCCTGTCAGTAGAGACCTCTTTCAGACAGGACCTCTCCTGCTTGGGGTGACAGGGATTCATCATTCTTTACTGGAGGCTCTTCGGTGTTGGCATTGATGCACTCCACATACTGGTTTTCCTCATGCCTGGATCCTCTTCTTCTAATGGTAAAATGTCCCTCACCTCTCCCTTCAGACAAAGGTTTTGCCTACAATTCTTCTTCTCAACTATACCCCACAAAGATCCTAGTTTTATTTACTCCTCTGTATTTACTGCCTTGCTTTTACTATACCAGCTTCTAGAGCAGCTAACTGGTTTATTCTCCTATCATCATTTAGAAGTAGATATAGACACACATATGCTTTTTCTTGTCTATCCAGACTTGGAGAGAACAATTGAAGGAATATGATGACCATTATTGGCAGGAAGCAAAAGCGAAAAGTGCCTAAGGAGCATCTGCTTCTCTTTATATTTTACAAACGTTCAGGGATGCAGTCAGGGAATCCTCAAGAGTCTCCTGCCTTCAGTGAGTATCCAGTAGCAATATAAGTGAGCAGTTCTCCTACCATCCTCCTTCTGTGCAATACTTTAACATTCCCTTAAAAGGTTATGAATGAACACCTGACATTTCATTAGGTTGTGGTACATTCACCCCAGAGCATGAGAGGTCTCTGGAACAACAGAGTCTTGGGTGTCGTTTTTGAATGCCTAGCTACTTTTACTCTCTCAACACACAGGTAGTTGATGATACAATTGCTTTATACAATTGTGCTGAAACCCCTCTAAAGTCTTGGAAAAGTCTCCCACTTATGTAGTCTCCCTCATACCTGTGGGTCACAGTGTAGGACTGTTATTGCTCTTCATGTGTTACGGATTAGGGTATTGTTCTCATCCCCAGGCACTCCAAGTACCTTCACAAAAAGGCAGATACAGGAAAAGTGTGGCCATTGACACAAAGTGGTCTGAGCAAGGAAGAAATTTGGGGGTAAAGAGTGGGAGTTCTGAAGCCTCCTTTTCCTTGTCTAGTCTGATGTCTGGAGACCCTAAGTATGGTATAGACATGCATGTCAGTGCCCTTTTGCATAGAAAATAGGAAATGAATTCCAAACAATACTGGAAACAGCTGACCCTTTTAGCACAATGCTTAAATATGCTAGTGCTGAGCCAAGGCAGCATGTGCAGAGTAAATATTTTAATCCCTAATTAATCACTTTGGTTAGATTGGTAAAACACAAGTCTAATGAAAATAATTTGAAATTTCCTTCATGAATAATTGCCTTGTTCGGGGAATTGTGGGAAGAGTCAACTGACTGACCTTCCATTCTTGCTCAGCTCTACTGCTCTGAGACTTAATTTGTGTCCTTCAACCTCTTCCAGTCACCGTCATGAGATTAGAAATACCTTTCGTGCAGTTTAGCAGCAACTATGCTGTATGACAGTTAAGTCAGCAGAGAGGTGAGGAACCAAACACCTCCTTGCTTTACACCGTGGAGTTTTCCAGGACCCAGCAGAGGGGGAACTGTCTCTGTGACCCTGCGTTCTTTTATTAGGCTGTGAGCATGATGGATTGCTCCAGGTTATTGAACTGTTCCTGTACCTTTTTAATTAAAAACTTGAATAATAAGGTGCCCAGGGTTTGGGCATTTACAAAGGGGAGAGAAAGAATTTTCCAGCTCGGCATGCTGATGAATGCTTTCCTGATTAGTGCTGTGCCACCAGATTTAATTACTTCTTTGAGTAAATCAAATCTTTCTTAGAAGCAATGTTCCCGGGTGTGCAGAGACTAAAGGTTAAGCTACCTTACCAGTTACCTTTCCAGACATGTTAGAACCTGTTAAAGCCAAGTTGCCAGCATGCTCTATCCACCCTGCTTGCCTGCCTGTTTGCTTTAACTTCCTCTTTGGTGCCCCTTAACCCCCTTCCCGCAATCAATGTATTGCTTATCTGGTTGGAATGTCACTGGACGTGATGGTTGGCATCGTGCCATATGGCTGGTGCACTCTGGCTCACACTGCAGTCATTGCTAAAAATTGCCTGGTCCACCAGTTGGTTTGGCCGGTTCTGTGGACTGTCAAGGTCCACCTGGTGGACCATCTGCCACCTCCCCCTGGAGGTTCCTTTTCTCTTTTGTTTTCCAGTCTGGTCCTCCTCCTCAATCTTGCTCTTGTATTTTGGGACATTCAAATATTTGGGAGAATTTTACTTTTGTTTCTCAACTGTCAAGAAGACATGATGCTCTTGGGTTGCTGGAATGCATTTGGCTGATAGCACCTTAACTCCTTGCTTTCCAACAGTTACTTTGCACAGTGGTTAGTAACTGGCTTAAGATTCTTGGTTATAGGGAAGAAAAATACTATTTAAATATAGAAACACAGAGGCAGGCAATATGTAATCCAGGTGATTATTTAACCAAACTTTGGATCTTTTTTTGGTGTCTGGTCACAGATAGAATTAACCAAATGCCATGCCAAAATGCCTATGGGAGATTGCCCATTTCCCCCCCAGAGTTGAAGGCAAAAAGCTGGTAATCAGACCACTGGTTTTCATGATAGTTCTATAATTGTGGGTGTGTAGAGAGATGACTTAGCACCCAGTAGCATGGTATATGGTTAAGCAGGACTAGTTGACCATGTTCTTATCCTAGTCATCATCTTCAAAAGTGTCTCTAAAAGATTCCTCCCCCGAACTCCCACTATTCGGATCTCTGAGTCAAAAAGTTGCCAGCAACAAGTCTGATTCAGGAAGAAATGGCAGGAGGACCCTAGACTGCAGAGGGCAAGCTTGGACTATTTCATCATCATGCAAGGTTGTGATGATATCTACACAGAGTTTGCTCCCCACCCAATTTATACCCCAAATGTATGCCAGGGGAAAAAAAGGAGTCTTTGTTCACTCTTTTAAGCTCACCTCTACAACTAAACCACCTTGTATTCTAGCTCCACATCTTTGAGCAGGAATGCTTCATAGAACAGATCTGGAATTACTTTTTGAAATTATCTGTCTGCACTCACTCTCCCTAGAATTTCTGATTTAAAAGTTCTGAAGACAGGCACGCCCCATAATATGAACACAAAAGTGTCCCTGTAATTGTCTGACCTGTATTTCTAGAGTTCTTGAATAGGATTGGTGATGGTAGTATTAACCCCCACACAAACACACACAACTTAAACCTATATGAGAGTATGTTCTAGCCATTACCTGAGAGCCTTTGTTTCTAAGTGTTTCATTCATTCTGCAATGTTAATCGAGCATTTACTAGAGCTATCTGTATTGTACAGGGCATTGATCCAGTTAAATGTAATTCCTGTTCTATTTGCATTTTTTGACATCACAATTTAATCTCTTCTTTCTACTTCCTCAGTTGTTCTAAGATCTACCATTCAGTTACATTCATTCATTTTTGCCATTTCTTCAGCATTGCTACTTCAATTGTAAAGCACTCTGAACCTGGAAACACAGTGAAACCACACTACAGAGACAGATGTGGATATAGATATATGAATAGTTAGATATAAGTGAGATCTATACAGACAGGTAGATCTACCTTCTGTTGTGAGATATTATGTGACACAGAAACATTGATTTTGAAAAAATATGAGTCTCTTAATCATTTGGAGTTTCACAGATGTAAATCACTTACTCAAGACCACAGTTGAATGCATTAGAGTTAAAACTAGAAAATTGACTTCTGGTTCCTGGCTGTTGCTTTTTTCCTAACACACTATAATCCTTAACCTAAATGACTCAGGGTCTATATTCTGATTATTCCTGCTTTCAATCATTAAGAAAGGTGTGAAATATTAAAGATATTCAGCAATTTAATGCTGATGATAATGGCAATAATAAAGCATGTATGAAACCTAATTTAATTTCCTTTCAGTATGCTCAAAATGCATTTACAAAATGTTGGAACTTTTCACTGCTGTTTCCTTAGGATAGCGTTCCAGGCAACAGCCCAGAACTTGGCTGTCATCAACAGTGGAGAGATTTCAGTCTTCCTGTTCCTTTTCTACTATGTTAATTACTTTGGTGGCATTTCTGCACCAGTTGAGTTTATACATTAAGGTTGAGTACCTGGACCAGAGCCAGAGCTGGACAAGGTAAACTCAGTGTCTGAGTTTGGAGGCCACAATGGGAGTCCTTCTTGTGAGCTCAGCCTCTCATAAAGATAGTTCCAGAAAGAAAAGGAACCTTTCTTCTTAAAAAGGTACCTGCTTTTCAGAAATCAACCCATCGAATCTGAAGCAAATGCAACTCATATTGGGGCAGGTAACTCTTTTTCCAAGTCTTCAAAACAGTTTATATTGATTTACTGTTTGTTTTTACTACAGTGGCTAAGTTTTTTCAAAAATATAGCTCTGAGTCTTGAAAAGATTCACATATTGAAAAGCTTGATTGTTTAGGTCTGTGAAGTCAAGTTGCCATTAGCACAATGAAACACACAGCCCAGGTACTTAAGGTGTATATATCCCCACTTTTCTTTGATTTTGTGAGTCTTTGCTAGAAGCCAGGATTGGGGGAACATGCAGTGAGGAAAAATTATGCTATCAAGGCTAGGGATGCTTCAAGTATGGGGTGATCATACATCGGTGGGTAGGGGATTGAAGACCACTCCTCAGAGATAGATACCCTAGTTATGTGACCGCTATGAGAAATGGCAAAACAGCAGCTTTAGCCTCAAAGCTGCTGTTGGTAGAACCAGCCTCATGACCTTTCAAATCCTGGCCCTATGTTCCTCCTCTGGTCCATGATGGTACCCTTGAGAATGTATTCTATTTGCAAAGGTCTGAGGGGAGAAGAAAGAGCAGCTCCCCTGCACTTGTCTTACCCTAAATTCAAATTGAACTTAGAGGGAAGCAAATGTGCACTGAATATGATTAAAAAGCATTTTTGTAATTAGTGAAGATCCATCAGTGAGGCATGCAGTGAGTTATTTGGCATTGGAAGTAAGAGGCTTAAAGACTGTCGTTCAAGGATTTGGAAAGGGGATGAGGCTTCTGCTTTGGGTGGGAAGTTGGAATAGAAGCCTTGGCAGATTCATATAATGGAATACCATGAAAATACCATGAACACCTTTAACATAGGTTTATGCTAAACTTATAAACCTATGTTAAGGTTTATGAGTATTATTTAAGTCCATCTCCAAGTTGATTTATTTGTGTCCATGAAGGGTGATGACAACTGTTTTTAGGATTGGATTTCAGGAATCTCAGGAAGACTCCACTGATTAAAAACAAGCACAATTACAGCCTCACTCTTTTGTGTAAGGCTAGTTCCCTGGTCAAAAGTAACCAATATGGGAGAACATTGCATTGTTACCAGTCATCATATCCCAATATACTGATGCATAAAGATGGTGGAGTTGAGTGATTAGTAGAAAAAGCTTTGCAATAATTCTTTCTGGGTTGAAATTCCCAGGTGAATTTTGGCAGCTCCTTAATCTAGTCTGTAGAATGGTTATAAAAGGAATTCTTATCCTATTTATGATCCTTGCCATAATGATTAAATGACAATACATGTAGAATGCTTAGATCAATGCCTTAAAGAAAGTAAGAGGTCAGGGGAGCAGTAAGTAATAAAACTATCTTAATACTTACTCCTTTAATAATACTACCTTATTACTTACTCCTTAATTTGAAGGAATTGAGCAGACTCTTTGAGTTTGGCTTTGTGAGGTAAAGGGCAAGGGAAGATTTCACATTAGGGAAGAAAGTTCTTTGAAAGAGATAGGAATGAAGATGGGAAGAAGCTAAAGGATACAGAGATAGAGCGTACAGGAAGCCAACATCTACTTCAGAGTGTTGACCTCAAAAGTTCTGTCTGATGTTCTGAGTCTACATTTAAAGAAATGAAACCCAGCTAGAAATTTTGAGACCTCAGTTGACTGTCAACTTGTCAGATTTAATATACATAAGACTCCTACCAGGCTTTTAGTCCCTATATTTTTCCAAGTAGAGCAAGTTCAGAGAGAACTAAAACCCTCAAATAGAGCAATTTTATGCTGAGGACCGAATCTACATCACAGAAAAATGCCAAACAATTTTAGTGAAGTTTGTCTAAAGACCAGTGAAGCCAGTGGGCTCCTAACAAGGGGGAGAAGCAGCCCACCCAGCATCTGCCCAGTGCCATGATAGATGTGGTGAAGACCAAAGTTGGAGGGGGTATGAATGCAGTTCCTGGAAAATCCTGTCTTTCTCCTGCTTCTTCGGAAGAAATTAGGGTGAGCATTCCCAGCTTTTGTGTTTTTTTTGTACCTGGACTCAGTTTTATCACAACATAAGGAAAATTCATGTCATGAGATGAAGGGTGTCTTTGAAGCCTCCTCCAGTCGTTCTAATAACACAGGACAGCTGCCTCGCCGTTAGTTATTCTGCTCACCCCTTGCCACTCACCCTCTGCTTATGTGCGGTTTAAAAATTAATTTAGAGTACATGAGATCAGCACGACAAGGGCATTAAACAGTGTCCCCCAGAAATGGACCTCTTGTGCTCTGAAAATGTTCTTAGAAACACATGTGAGTTTCTTTGCTCTCAAATTAAGGAGGATTAGAGCAGCTAGACAGTTGTTGCTCAGTTCCTTTGGATCATGTGGCCAAGACTGGAAGCCTTAAGTTGCTGGCATGAGCCTAAGTCAGTTGCCTGATCTCCAAATTAATTTTTGAATTAAATGATTGTCCCCCTCCCTTTTCTTTCTTCTAATTGAGACTTCCATTGAAAAATGCTTAGCAAACAGATGGGAGAACTCTGAACAAAAGGCTTTGAGAAATAATAAAAGAGAGGTCATTTGAAATAGTTTTAGGTTGTTGGGGGTGTGATTAAATCCTTCTTTTAATCATATTTTTATTAACCTTAAAATGTTGTGAAATAAAGCATACACATTGTAGTTAGAACCTAAAGGATGGTTGGAAAATGCTTCGATCATTTCATTGAATTCTGCGAGCTTCTCCCCAGAGACCCAGAACAATGACTAAGGCAGAACAACTTCGTGTTTAATTTTAAAATCACAATGATGTTATCTTACAGTTCTTACACAGTATTTTATCTGAATAATTATAAAATATTTCTAAACATAGGGGAAAAAGAGATAACTTTAAGTGCCCCAAATGAGAAAGATCCATGTACTTAAAAGCAGTGAGGTCAGAAAAATGTTTGAATAAGGAAGTGATATTATGAAAGTAAAGGTTTATTTTTTCTAAAAAAGATAAAATACTAACTTTAACATACGTAAAAAACATCTATTGTGCAGAAGGGTTAGATTCCAAATGTTCAGATGGAAACATCACCCTGAAAAAAATGCAGTTCTGTGTAGTTATGCATATTTCAGCATCTTAATGAGTCAGTGTGACAAAGAGTGAGTCTTAAAGCTGTTTGGAAATTCACAATTGTCATGTCCTCCACCCTCCTTGTCCATTCATAAAAATGTTAATGCTCTTTGAAAAAATAATTTTACAAAGTCTTAAAGTCCATAAATATTGACTGACAAAGGAAGGAGAAATTTTGCTCAATCAAATTTATTTGGAGTAGACATGAAAGGTCTTTCATCAGACAATGGCAAGACTGTGCCAAGAATCTGAATTTTCACCCCTCAAAGTTTTATCATCCGAAGAACTCACTGTGGATTCAAAAAATAAAAAAAAGATAAAGGAATAGGTGTGAATACATACTATTTAACATAGGTTGCAAGGGCTTCCTGTGACACTATGTGATTTAACACAATTCTGTGAGCTCCAAGGACATAACCCAACTAGGCTTAAATCATAGCCACTTTATTCCAGAAGAGTCCTGGAATGAGGGGGAAGATTAAATCCTTAGGACAACATTTGAAAACCAGAGCTGCTACCAGAATGTGACTCTTTTGTGATTCTTTAATTTTGATTTTTAAAATACTAACTATAGACCCCTTTATGATTACCTTGTACACAGTCTGTAACAGATCCATAATGGTTAACTTACTTTTTTGTCTTGACATATTGATGTTCTCTCTGCTGATTCAGCTATAGGGATGATTCTTTACATAATGTCTCTATTTGCAGGAGTTGACACACACAAAACATTGAATATGGGTGAAGAAATGATGAGACTAGCCAGTTGCTCTAAGTAAGTTTATGAGTATCCTGACTTTCGTTCAAACAGTATTTATTGTATATCTCATCTTCGCTTGGAAATATTCTACGTGCTGGGAGTACAATAATGAACAGACAAAAATTCTCTCTCCTGGATTTTATGCCCTAATGGGAATTATGAGAGCAGACAGTAAGTAATTATGTCGCAAGTGCTATGGAAAAGAATAAAACAGAAAGGCGAGGAAGGAATGCTACTGGGGAGGTGAAGGTACACTTCTCAATATACTCAGTAGAGGATAATAATGGAAGTCATTCATGTAGACTTCTGGGTCAAGAGCTGTCCAGGCAGCAGGTACCACAAGTACAGACACCATGCAGTGAGCTGTGCCTGGTATGGTCCAGGAGACTCTTATGTACCTCAGTTGATCAACCCAAGCAACTTGGAATTTAACAGGTAAGAAAAGGGTGGAGGGATGGTGGATGAAGCTAGAGAGGTGAGAGAGGCCCATATGTATAGGGTTTACAGGCTATTACAAGCTATTACAGGAACTATTTAAAAGCCCTCCTGAGAGAAGGAACAAATGAGATTGATCAACCACAATTTGCTACATAAGAGATAAAATAGAAAATGAATGGGCAGTGAAAAGACTAGAGATATGAAATGTCTAATATTTAGATGGTAGCAATAGTTAGATTCTTCAAATTTTAGATCAAGAGTTGACTTTTGAAGTAAAGGATCAGACGGTAAATATTTCAGACTTTGGGAGCCATCTGGTCTTTCTTATAACAACTCAAATCTGCCTTTATGGCATGAAAGCAACCACAGACATGACAAACATGAATATGTCTGTGTCCAATAAAGCTTTATCTACAGTAAAAGGCAATGAACAGGGTTTCATCTGCAGGCTGAAGTTTGCTAGCTCAACTATATAGAGAAATGATATGTGAAGACTGAGATGAGAAAGTCATGGATTACTAAGAATATGTTTTTCATTTAATGGAGTATCATTCTATTAAGAGAAGTCAATCGGGGTCAAGATTCTGGATGTGCACTTCACCAGGACACTTGGCAAATTATTTTCCTATTTTTTCTGAGGAGCAAAATCGAGGACCTGTCTTGGATTTGAGAACAATCCATTAGCCACTGGCTAAACAGTCTCATCGAAAGGAGGCTCTGCTAGTCCTGGGTATGTACTCAAACCTCCTCTGGTCCTTTGCTCTACATCCAGGGGTTGACCTGAGTTGACTTATGTCCCCACTCCTGTGCCAGCTGACTTCCAGTGGGGTTAAGCCAACAGCAGAAAGAGAGTAGGTAGGTATGTCTCCCCCTCCCTCTCCGCCCTGGTAGCAGCTCTTGTTCCGAGGCTGCATTTCTTCTCTGCCTCCTTTGTGCCTGTTACAAAATATGCCATCAGCCTGCCCCTTGGTACTCCAGTCACTGAGTGACAGGATTTTGTTCTGTGGTTGCTCTTGGCTTGGTTGCCTTATTGTCTCCTGGTTGACTTCTCGGTTTTCCATCGTCTGTGAAACAATCCTCTGAATTAAATTCTCTCTGTTTTAAATATGCAGGGTAGTTCTGTTTTCCAGATTGGACCTGACTGATTAGAGGCTAATTAATGTATATCAGCCTACATGAAGGTTTAGACTCCAATCTTCTGGCCTCTTTTCTCTGCTCTCAACTTTTTTTTAATCAATAAGTTGGGTGATTATGTAACAGGTTTGCTAATCACATTTGCAAATGGCCTGGAGCAGGCTGGAGAAGCTATTCCTTGCATGATGGAATAAGACTCTAAAATATTTAAATAGGCCAACTCTTATGAAAGGGACCATCATAAGAATAAATGTAAAGTCCTCTATTGGGGTCCAAAAAGTCAGTATGGCGTGGAAGATGGTGACATACTAATACAGACTGCTGCAGGGATTTGAAGAGACATCAAACCTGGCAAAAGTTTATTAATACATAAAAACCATAAAGAGCACCGGTTGTATTAATACATCAGAGCCAAGAAAAAAGGGATTGATTGTGCTATTGCATCTCTATTGGTCAGACCACTCTTGGAGTGTTTCATTTAGTTTGAGACATAGTATTTAACAATAACATTGATTAAGCAGTTTGAGATAAAGGAAAATGACCAAGCAATAAAGGGAAGTATAAATCACTGAAAAAACTAGGAAGAAGCCTCAGAGATTTGGATGGAAGGAAAGAATTTCCATGTTCTTAAAAGGTACCAGTTTAGTTATATAAAGTGAGCAAATTTGCTGATACCTTTATTTTGAAAGGTTATAGTTTCCACTTCTCTCTCTTGGCATACTCTGCTATCTCACATATTCATATTAGGAAGAGTTCCCTTCTATTTCCAAAAGTACCTTGCTCTAATGAAACTCCTGATGATGTTATTGCCAAAATAAGAGCTCAGTTTTTGCATTTCATCAATGACTCAGAAACCAGATTTATTGTTGCAGGTATTGATTCCTTTTGTGACTCTGGATAACTCAATAACTCATTCTTTAGTAACCTCTATTTCCTCACCAAAAATGAAACTGCTAAGGAGGTTCTGCTGTATACTTAGCAAATATTGGACTTTCAGAGCTTAGTAAAACCTGTCGCCCCCCCCCCCCTTTTCTTGCTTTTTACTGCTCACATGTTTTGCAGAAATCAGAAACACCAACACCCTGGGGTCCCAATGAAGATGAGATGAAAAGAAATGAAAAAGATGACATCCAGGACAAAATGGGAAAGGCACCTTGATTTTCCACATGGTGAAGGCACCCAGCCTGGTTAGAAGGACTGCTGTTGTCCCTAGGTTGTCAGAGGTTTCTCACCTGTTTTCTTCTTCTTTTTTGTAGGTTGACTTTTTTTTTTTCATATTTGAATATTTCATCTGCATTGTTCTCTAACAGAAACTTCAGGTTCTGTTTTTATGTCATTCTAAACATCCAGTTGATTTTTCTTTGCACTGATTCTGAGCTGTGGGATGTCTTTGGTTGGGCTGCCCATGTGGTGACCACTCCCTACTCTTGCCTGTTTGGGAAGAAGTTAAGCACCTGACTGACACTTTTCTGCACAGTCAGACTCAAACCATGAAGCAAATAACTTGGGAGCCAGGAATCAGTTTCTTCTAATACCAATAATATTCACTTATTAGCATTCGTACTGCACACCTTGGTGTTTTTAGCCTGGGTAGGTTAAAAAAATTTAATAGCACTTATTTTGATGGATTTTGATGGATTTTGATATTTTGATGTTATTTTGATGGATTTTAGAAAAAATTGTATCGCTATTCTAACACACTGATCTTTTTATATCTTTTGAAAACATGAAATGCTGTATTTTCTTTATGATATAGTTGACATGTTTGATAAATTCTAAAATTAGTGATATACTTCTGTAAGAAGAACCCTAGAATATAGTATATGCCAATGTTAGCTTTTAAAGTTTCACGAGCAGTGTGGCTCTTAGTGACTAGGCAATTTCAATGACAGATAAAGAAACTGAATCCTAGTGAGGTAAGGTGATTCCCCTAAGGTTATTGCCAGTAAGATTAGAATGTGGTGTTAGAATCCTGAACTCCTCTCTAATAGGCTGCTATTCTTTCCTCTATACCATCTTGGGGAAGCTCCCTTTTCCCCCTGTCCATTATCTCATGTGTAGATATAAAATACAGAGGAAGTGAGGGAGAAGAATAAAGAGAGAAGGAAACAAAATGGTCTATGGTGGTGGAATATGGGTGAGTGGGTGGTGAGTATACTACAGTGATTTTATCTCATGGGGATACCCCAATATTACCTCAGTTAAAAATAAATAATTTTTTAAAAGATAGAAACCATCTTCTACAGGCTCTTTAAGGAAGTACATTTGCAAAACAAAAGAATGAATGAGGCCCACAGATAATGGAAGGTAAATCTGAAAGATTGGTTTCCATTTGCCCCTGGAATTCAGCCAGGCCTGAAGGTACCCTGACTTAGCAGTTAAGTGAGCCAACTAAATACCTTTTAAGACTTAAATTAACTTTACCTATCTCTCTTTCACTAGCACCCTTAACTAATAATGGGGGACATCTCATCCATGTTTGAGGAATGTGCGGTATATTTAAACATTTACAAGACAATCTAGAGAAAAACACATTAAGTTTAGCTGTAATGTCACATAATTGTCTTCATGAAAGTGGATAAAGATAATACTGGGAAAACAGAAAAAAGGCTAGGACATATGACAAAACTTATTAAATAAAGTGCAAGCATTGAAATTTAATCTGACAAATACACTCAGAAGCCAAAGCCTTGTTTGTCAAGCAGAATGCAGCTCCCTCCTTCTAGAGACGCTGCCACATGGTTGGGCAATGCAGCCCCAACTGCCTAGCATGGACAAAGCTCACAGTCCTCCAGGGGGCGACACACCACTGAACCCTATTTGCCACTCCTAACTAGTATATTGAAAGTGAGTTAACAAATGCTAACTTGCTCCTTTCTTCTACTCCAGTCACTGCAATGACTTAAGAGGAAAGATTAGTATCTAGTTCCTCTCTTTCACAGAAAATTGTTATATATCATCCTCTGGGGAGTTTGGGAACTATGTCTTTTAGGAAAGAGCAGGAGTTTGCCTGATAGTGATACACACACACACTCACACACACGTGTGCATGAAGTGTGTGTGTGTGTGTGTGTGTGTATACTCACTGGGCAGCTAAGATAACTACGTAATTTTTGAACATTTTTGTTCAAACCAGGACATTTTTGATACTGAAAAGGGATTCTTCTTCATTAATAAATACTCAAGAACAGTATATGGAATCAACAAAGAGCACTAACTTAGATAATGCTTTGTCGTTGAATGTCTTTCTTCATTAACCAAACTTCTGTCATTTTCTAAATGGGAAACCCTGTGAGAATTAGATTCAGAAGTGCTTGGAGTTCCTAACACAGCAGACTGTTGTAGGTATTGGTGAACATTTGTCACAGGAAATGTCAATGAGAAGCTGTTAGTAACCTGTGTGCTTGGAAACTCGGTGTCTTTAAATCCTTCAAGGGATGAGTGGTTGCCATGTTTCATGTGCAGCACACTCAAAGCCTGGATAGAGATAAACAGTCCAGAGTAGTGGCAAAAAGCGGAAAATAGGTGAATGTGTCCATGTGACATTCACACATGTCATGGTCACCCCTGTCCTACTTGGTCACTGGGCCCCTGTGAACAGTTCATGCAGCTGACACATGGTTCTTTCTGGCAGAGAAAGGTGAAATGAGGCAGGAAAGTGCACTGAGATGTCTGCAGGAAGCTATTCCCAGATTCTGGTGAGGGCTGGAGAGAATGTCTCCTTTTGGTGAGGAAAGAATGCTTGCCCTCTTGGTATTACTAGTTGGGACAGGCAAACTCCTAGGTTTTCCGACATCTTAGCTTACAGAATATCTTCGTTTCTCTCCTCTCTTTACTTGTGAGGACTCTCTTTAAAAAAAGAAACTGGAATCAGGTAGTCTGGGCTCCAGAACCCTGCACACAAGACAAGTGGGGGAAGGAGGGACAAGAGGAGCAATGCTGACCCACTTCTGTCATCATCCCTGGTGAGGGCCTTAATCCAGGAGTATCCTCTTCCCTCTCCTCTTCATTTCAAAGTGTGTAAGCTCTGAGACACTTTCTACTCTGGAAAATTAACATATTTATATTCTCTCCTTTGATCTTTTCTTTACCTTCTTTCTCTAAAGAGAAAGTGAAGTAGACAGGAGCTGGAGCAGAAATGGTGGTGGAAGTTTTCTGGAATCACACTCTGACCCAGCCTCATCTGAGAAATGGGACAACATTTCTCAGGGGACATTCAGCTCCTAATGCCTTGTTCTAGGTAGGGTACCCGACCCCTGAGCTGAAGTGCAGTGGGGAGAGGACTTTCCCAGTCCAGAATGGGGTGACTTACTTAACTTAGTGAATGCTAGAAGGTCAAACAGGGGGGCAGGTCTGGAGCTTGCTATCTGAGGACAAAGGGAGACCCTGGAGTTGAAGGGGTGAAGCTGTCAGTTTTGGAGAGGATGTGGGGAAAGAGCTCCTATTAATATACTGCTGGTGGGAATGTAAACAACCTCGGTGCTCCTCAGTACATGATTGGATCATGAAAATGTAATATATCCATATGTTTAGTGAGGCAATTCAGAATGATAAAAGCAAACACTGGACAGTTACAAAGCAGATAATTTGATAACACAAAATGGTTCCAAAATTCAGTGGTCATCAGTAAGTACCAAGAGGGCTCTGAAGTTAAGGAGCAAGGAAGAGACAGGAGATATAAGGGCTGCTGGTGGGGGTGGGAGAATAAAAGCAAATGCTAACAAACTACTAATTCCATATAGGGGGGAAAAAAGCTACTCCCAGTCCTGCCTCTCATTCCTCCCCTTCCTTCCATCAGTTTCATCTGCTGGGTCCTAAGGCCTATTCAGGTTGCTTCATTTACCATCAACGTTTTTAACGTATTAACAAGCAACTTGCAAAAACGGTTTTATCTGAATCATAAAGACACTTGGTACAGATAATATGAGTGGTAGAATGCTGTCGACCTGGATTCAAATCTCCATGCTCATTGTATCATCCTGAACATACTATCGTCTGACTCAGATTCTGCATCTGTGCAACTGGAAAACTGCTATCTGATCATGCAGGGTGGTATATACATTGCTTAGCATGGTGCCAGGTACCAAGAGGCTAATTAATTATCCCTCCCTTTGCTCCTTTCAAATTCCACAACATCATAAATCATTGTTCACCACTGAATGATTAGTAGATAGGTGTTTCCATTTAACTAGAAATTCACCTTAAATGAATTAGCAATGTTGAACGTCAGAGTGATTTTTAAAATGAACCTATTGGCAATTCTGTGTCCAAAGACATTGTTTTGATTATTTGGAATAAAGCAATAATTAGTATTTAGACTTCCACTTAATAGAATGAAAAATGGAATATTCTGTTTCTGATACTTTTTAATAACAAAAACAGTAATTACCAGTGTCGTCCCATCCTACAAAGAGCCATCTGGCTGCTCTGCAGCAAACGAGCAAGCAAGACGGGAGGACGGTGTTTCTGTGTTTCTGTGATCCTTTACTTCGAGGAAGGAAGTGGATCGTGAAGAGTTATGTTTGGTTCATATTTTAAGAGTTTTCAAAAATGAAAGATTTTAAGATATTTATTAATAAATGGGAAGTTCAAATTCTTCAGGCACGTGGTAACAGAGGCCCAGGAGATCGGAGTCTCCAGGCCCACGGCATCTTCTCAGAGGGCTTGGCGGAACTTGATGTTGTCAATGTTCTGTCTATAACCCCACACCCGTAGGTGCATAAACTCATTGTAGTCATAGCAGGCAAATACTCATTCTCCTAGAGAATTGTTCAGTTTGCTTTTTGGGGCTCTTATCTGAGAGAATCCAGGGACAGCAAGGATATGAAATAGCTCTAGGAGAGTGTTGAGGGGAAAAGATTTTCTTTGGCCTTTCTGCAGCAGCTCTCCCCAGATGGGGAGCAGAGAAAAGCCAATTCAGGGACGAGGAAATGTTTAATGAACTTCTCAGAATATCACCACTGCTTGAATTAACCAAATGTGCTCCAAGCTGATAATAGAGAAATTACCGGGTTTGGCGGTGAGAGGCCTTGGTTCTCACCCCTTCATGTAAAACAGTTTCTTTTTCCTATCATAGTTTCTTTCCTGAGAATGTTTTCAGTGGGAGATAATGCACAGAAGGTGTACAATACCACTGGTTGTCAAAGAAAAGAAGCTGGGGTCCCTTCTAGTGGGTGGTAGGTAAGAATTACTAATCCAATCTGCTTGAGTTAACTCAAAACAAGGATTAGTGTAAAGTTCCAGAATATGTTAATCTTCCTTTATAGAAGTAAACTTCAGCATTGCCACCAACCCGGTGGTTTATAGTTCCTGGGAACAATGAGCCAATTAAACTTGAGAGGGAAAAAAAACGACCTTGCCCAAGTTTACTGATTGTTACCTAATACTTGGCGTTGCTTTGATTCTTGATTATTTGGCTTTGTGTCTCAGACACAGGAAATAAAACATCATTTATTATTCATTAGAATGTTCTGAAGTACAGTATACCTCCTAATTAAACACATACTGTTGTGTGCTGGTATTTTTCATCTCCCACTTTATTAAAGAGGCTGTTTGAAATGGCTTTTGTGCATAGCTGCTATTGCTTTGCCAGATATGTCTGTCAATATAAATATACTTTTTTTCAAAACATGTCTACTGCTTACATGATTAGTGAATGAATGGGGCAAGTTGTAAATTTTTTGGATTCAGACCGACTTGGTAGAGATTTTCAAACAGAGGATAGAGTAGAAAACTCACAGGAAAAAAATCTCTCTGACTCCCTGTGCATTCAGCATTGTCATTCGGGGCAATTTTTGCACCTAAAATTGTTGATGTTAACTTAATTAACTTCAGAGGGTTTTGCTGTTTGGATACATTTTAAAATTAATAGCTTTTTAGTCATTTTTTGTTTTCTGTTGGTAAAGATTGGTATATTTTACTGAAATACTGGCTCAGGAGTAGAAGTTGTAAAGTATCTTTTAGTTTGAACATTAGCAATCAGATTTTTCTCTAGAAATAATCCTAATAAATATTATTTACCAAAACTACTAATTTACCAACATTTGCTTAACAAGGCACTTTATGTGTTCCTTCTCTTGAGAAATTGAAATCAATGCTAAGGTTTAAACTTAGTTTGGAGTTTGTGTTGTGTAAAACTAATTGAGAATAATACTCGTTACATTTCAAGTGATCTTAAGTTAGAGTTTGTGTTCATGAAAAATTTTCACAAGCTTGATGGTTGACTAATTTTTTACTTACTGAGACTTGCAAGTAGATAAATTAGAGTTCTATAACTTTAAAGAATTTTTTTCATTATTAACAAATTTAAGGTACTGTTATAATTTGAATTAGTTGTACTAACACTTATATGAGTCAGGTTCATAATGTGACCTGAATTTCTTGTTTTATTTTTTTAGCATCAGAAAGTTAGAGAAATGAAAAATTGAAAAAACTCATTAATGTAAGTTTAAAATTCTCAATTTCTGGTCTCATTCGTAGCCATGTGTAAATTCCCACACATCAAGGAGTGGTCTCCCACAAATGTTTACATGAATGCATTTCAAGGACTTGAGATTTGTTGTATAGGCAACCTGGCAATATTCTCAAAGAAATGAAAATTGTTTACATTCCAACGATCTGAAAACATGGGTTGGGTATTAAAAAATTTGAGATTTTATTTGCAGTATCAATATGCAAATTTATTTATTATGAATTAAATCTCATTGAAATGAAAACGAAAAGAAAATACTATTTCTTTAATATGGTTCACTAACCCTGTTCACACTGAGTTACTGACGCTCAGTAGGAGTTTGCCATCCCTAGTCCTACTCAACCCTCGATGATTGTGGAGGATTTAATTATAATTGAAAATGTAAAAAAAAAAAAAGACAAAATCTAATCCAAAAATCAATTTTGCATAGAATTTAATAACAGATAAAAGCTCAAAAAATTCTATCACTAACAAATGAAAAATATCTGCACTAGGAAATAAGACTTTAGTTCCCAGCACCAATCCAGACACCTGTATAAATGCTTCCTGACTTGGCTTCTTTCATCAACTTCATAACAAAGGAATTGGTCTCACACTGAGGCATGATAAATACATTAGGAAATAAAGGCAGGCATTATCAACAATACAAACCATCTGAAACAAAGGTAAAAGAGTCCTGCCAACAGGCTCAGTTTCTCCCTCTCTCCTGTGGAAGCAGGAATGTGCCTGCAGTCTCTCTCTATAGCTTTCAGATTCTTCTTCTTGGGTCAGCAGTGAAATATATGAGGAACGACCCTCTCTGACTACCTACAAGGTGAAAACAACTCAGTAATGGTTCAGCTCTCTCTGATAGTTCTTCTGAATTTATCATCCACACCAACAGAAAAACCCCAGGAGAGAATAAGGGAAGCTCCCGTCATTTCCTTGTTCGACTTGAGTGTCACAATAGAGGCTCAGGAGGGAGGGCCTGTCTGTTTTGTTCATAACATAAACCTCCTGATACATCACAGTAAAGAAGTTAGCAAATACATTTAAAATGTGGCATGCATTTCTATTATATTTTGGTACAATAACCCATGCTCCAAGAAAGTTGGTTTTGGTTGTGTTTAAAAAAAAGAAAAGGACAATGGTAAAATGTGGAGGTCTATGAAATGGTGTCCAGTCAAAGGGAAAAAAAGACACTACTAAGATGTTAAAGGAAGGATGTCCAAATTGCAGGTGTGTCCTACACACTGAACCCATCAAATGCAATTTTCCCATCAGGAGGCCATTAGGATTTTGTTATTAAACAACTCGAATGTTCCCCAGCCAGACCCCCTTACTAGCTTCTACTGCAAATAAATCAACAGTCGCCCTCCCCAATATCCTGACTGTCCCCAGGGGAGGGGCCCCTGGACCATGTGCCTGGACAGCTGACTCGCTGTTTGGGGTAACACTAGTAATAATGTAACTGTATTATGATGCTGGACTGAAGGGAGCATCAGATCATTTGCTTGAAAACATGACCTTTTAATTTAAACAAAAGGCTTGAAAAAATAAAAGTGGGTCTTAAACGCAGTTTAATCAGTCAGGCGAGAGATGTCTAATGAAGCTGCCAGACGGATTTGCAGCCAGGCTGTCACTTCAGCCATCATGTTTACAGCTCTGGGAGTGAGATTAGCGCCGTGTGAAGGCACAAACTCGGTCAAAATTTCCCGTGTCTGGGACGGCTGTAAATTTTGACAATTTGACAAATTATTTTGTTGCTGTGATGATGGTTTGGAAAACCTAACATGTTAGAATTCAATTTCTTAAGTCCTCCCTCTTCTGTTAGACCTAGAGAGTGTAATATCCATGTAACAAAGGTAGCAGCCTTCATTTTAATATATGTGTATGCATCTATACAAACATATAAAAAATATATATATTCAAACTATATATTCAAACTCAAAACATCGGTGAGTGGAATTTGCCTCCTTTCGAAGAAAAATTGCCATTTTGGCCCTTACTTCAAATAAAAGTTCTTCCCAAGGATTATTTAATCGAGGAAATATCATGTCTGTCAGTGTGAGAACATAATGTCATAGTTACTAAACAGTTCTTCTGCATTTGAATTTCCATTGCTTTGTGCCTTTGTCACTAGGGAAGATTTGAATATAAGTTTCCAAAAGTCCATCCTCTGTTGGAGGTATTTGCTAAACACTGGAACATTTCAGTAAGTCGTTATTTTACTACACTGCATTCTTAGTACTGTTGCACATGCCAAATATTATTTCTCTTCTGAAGTAAATGTTCATAGAGTGTCTGAAGACTGAGAATTGAAAGTGATGTCAGGAAATGTAAAGTTTTTGATTATTGTTTTTGGTCATATTTTTTCAAAAACAGAAAATTAAAGGAAATGAAACCATCGTCTGCAAAAAAGTGATGGTTAAGGTTTTGTTTTGTTTTTTTAATTAATGCGCTGTTTTGTTGAAAATGACAAGTGGTTGTGCATAAACACTAATATTATCCACTTTGTTTCCGCTTAATAATCTAGGGAAGCCTCAGCTTAATCTCTCACTCATTTCATACCGAAAGCAGAAATGTATTGCTTTGTTTTACTACATGTTTCATTCCATCTGTTGGAAGCCTGCTAAGTCAATATTTATCACATTTATAGATTCTGAACACTAGGGGGAAAACCACATCTGGGGGAGAAAACACGCATCATTTCTTGGTTGACTATTTTAAAGTTGAAAAGTGCTGTCCCTGCGATGTTAATTCAGCTCTTTTGAGTTAAAATAATGCAGCTGGTGTGATTTTTTTTTAATTAGACCATTTTTAACGATGTGTTTTCGAAGTTTTTCATTTCCTCCAAACCTCTCTATAATTGCCTTGTCGTGATTATCATTTTCCTTTCACTCTGGCTTTCTACGGAAGCCCCAGGAAAGAGTTCCTAAAAATTAAATTTCATGCTTGCATGTGTCTCTGTGATCTGCAGCGTGTATGATCTCTGAGTGGAAAACTTCTCTAAAAATAAATGGATTACCCTTTTCACTACACTGCCTGATGTCTCTTCAGCGGAGAGCCGTTTCCCTGTGATCTCTAACCCACCACAATTGAAATGACAAGCGTTGAAATGGGAGCCTCAAGGTGGCGCCCTCTACCTTCGCCGGCCCCTTCTGCTGCCTGGAGCGGGTCACGCAGCAGAGCGCCGGTTCTCACCCCCAAATAATACCCGGCCCACCTTTAGAAGAACAGGCTAATAATCTGCACACACGCCACAGTACATCTTTGGAGTCCTCTTTGGGATAGCCTATCTTAAAAGTCTTATTCTGTTAAGTGTCTTTCAATGGAGAGTTTTAACTGGCAATCAAAATTTCTCTCTCTGGAACTGGCAAAAGGTTGACTTTCCAAGTCTTTATTCTGAGATTGAAAACAAAAGAAAAATTTAAAAATACACTTTAAACACTCTGCAAGTTTCCGAATTCTGCAGGCATATCCGTGAGCTCCCACTGGAGGAGGTTGCTGGAGTTCCTGCTTTTCCTCGGGTAGGAGAGGCACCAGTACTCTTTGGCAGAAGACAGGCATTTGACCTTTTATAAACTGCTCTGTAAATATCATCGTTGCTTAGTTTGTGAAAGACTAATGTGTTTCCACTAACAAAACTGTCTTTCCAGGGTGGCTGCTCTCTCGAATAATGCTTGTTTTCCTACTGGGCTTTCTACTGCTGGCAGTTGTTTTTGTTTTGTTTTGTTTTGTTTTTTTAAGGGCAACTAAATTTGTCTAAGGGATTGCACTTTAGAGGCAATCTGAGGAATTTTAATCAAGAACCAATGAGAAAGTCAACGTTTCTAATGGAAAAAAAAATGCGACAAAGTAGCAGACCTCAAGTATACTGACCAAGTAGATTTTCTAATGTATGGTTTTTCAACAAGACATGAAGTGTTTTCTAAAACATATCCTTAAACAAGTGTTAAAAATAAGAGTGTTCCCCCCCCCCGTAATAATATCAACAAAAGAGTTGACGCTTCTCTCCTCAGAGTAATCAACAAGTAGCAGTTTCTTATTCCAGAATAAATTATGTCTCTGAAGGATCTATCTTCTCAAGAAGGGTGCTTTACGAGGGGGTAATGAAGATTCAAAGCTTTGAATATTGACTTTCCTGTACCATAACTTATCTGTTCTTATTTATGGTAGAAGGAGACAAGCCAGTGGATAATGCTGTTAATAAGTGAGCTTTGAATTAAAATTTTTGACTAGGAAAACAGGTCATATTACTCAAAGATCCTAGGGCCACCTTTGGTCTTTACGGTTCTTGGAATTCTAATGAGCTTACCAGTGAGGCTACCACTGTTGCCTACCTCTGAACCAACACACACACCTCGAAAACAAATATATATAGTTACTCATGTGCCACCGTGGGAACCTACCATAAAACTAACAGCAAGAAAAATAATAAACATGTCATACAATAAGCACATGCTATGATGTGTAGCTTTAGCTGAGCTTTATTTTAATAACCACAACATGAAAGGCTTTGAGAAACAACAATAAGGTCAACATGTAGGCCAAAAGAATCTATCACTCAATGGTCTTCTTTTCCAGATCTGGGCTGAGCTGGAGTAAAGTAACTGGCACTGGAAGACTTTGTTCATCCTAGCAGCTTCGTAGATGAAAATCAAACTAATAAGCCTGGATTGAAACTCATTCTCAATAGGTCATGGACGAAAATTTGTTACTATTAATCTTAGGAAAAGTTCTCTTTTAATTAACTGGCCATGGAATCAGGCTATTTGTTGTGAAAAACCCTAGTAACCTGTCACAAAAGCCTAAATATTAAGAAAATGTGCATTTCCTAACAGGCTCAATGTGCTCCTTTTGTAAGAATACATAGTGGTTGTTTATGTAAGATTTACTTGGTAGGCTTAAAACATTGCACCAAGAAACTAATTTAAACTTTGTATATAATGTAAAAATTTTGTCCTCCATTTGCCATAGTGTTAATTTTAAGTACCAAACAATTTTCCTTAGCAGCTTGTTTCATTTTTAAAATGTTATGTTTTAATGCTGGGACTATTTTATTAAACTAGAACATGTTTGCTGGGGCCAGAGATGTTGTTTCTTCTTCTCATGTGTCTCCAGTACCCAGATCATAGCCTGGTGTATAGTAGGTGCTCAATAAGTATTTGTTGAGAGTGTGTGACATCTATGATAAAAGACATACATTTTATATAATCATATCTGCATAATTGTGGCTGCAATTATAGTCATCACAGTAAAAAAATTAATTACTTTTAATGTCTTTTTTTTTTTTTTTTAAAGACTAGTTCTCGCTATGTTGCCAGGGGTAGTCCTGAATCCGCGGACTCAAGCAATTCCTAGCCTCAGACTCCCAAAGCTGGGGTTAAAGGCTAAGCACACCACCACCCCCAGTTGATGTTTGTATTTTCCTAAATATAAACAATGAACTTTGAGCCCTTTTTAATATTGTTGCATCTCACACAAAAACAATTCTTCTCTAACTCAGAAAAGTTTCTGCTTTGTGAAAGGATTTCATTGAAATGAGTGCTCATCAGGGAAATGTGCATTTATTTTTCTATTTCAAGTTGAAGTATAAATGTAACATTATGTTAGTTTTAATTGGACAAAATAATGACTTGATATTTGAATACATTGCAATGTAATCTCTATAATAAATCTAGTTAACATTTGCCACATAACAGTTATAATTTTTTTCTTGTCATGAGAACTTTTACTCTCAGCAACTTTCAAATGTGCTCTATCATACTACTAAATATAGTCACCATGATGTATTCCCAGAACTTATTTTATTACTGAATGTTTGTGCTTTTTTTGAGATACTTTGGGACACCATTTCAACACCACCCCTGGTACCATCCCCACTTTTTCCCCACCTCTGCACTCTCCCTGCCTCTGGCAACCACCAATCTGGTCTTTGTGTCTATGAACTTTTTTTTTTCTTTTCAATTCCACATATAAAGAAGGTGATATGGTACTTGTCATTCTTTGCAGACAAATAATACTTCCTTTAACATAATATCCTCAAAGTCTACCCATGTTGCTGCAAGCACATAGTTTCATCCTTTTTTATTGCTGAGTAGTATTCCACTATGTTTGTATCACATTTTCTTTATCTTGGTTATTATAAATAGTGCTGCAGTGACATGAGGGGGTGCAGATATCTTTTCAAGTTAATGCTATTCCTTCCTTCAGATAGATACCCGGAAGAGGAATTGCTGAATCACATGGTAGTTCTATTTATAACTTTTGAGGAACCTTCACACTGTTTTCCATAGTAGTTGTACCCAATTTACATTCTAACCAATAGTGCGCAACACAAGGATTCCCCTTTCTCTATATCTTCACCAACACACATTTCTTGTCTTCTTAGTACTCATCATTCCAGCAGGTGTGAGGTGATAACTCATTGTGGTTTTGATTTGTATTTTCCTAACGATTAGTGATCATGGGCAACTTTTCAGATACCTGTTGACCCTCTGTATATCTTCTCTGAAAAAAAATCTATTCAGACCTTCTGTTCATTTTTCAATTAAATTGTTTTTATATTGAGTTGAATGCATTCTTTATATGTTTATATTGTTAATTACTTGTCAGAATTTGATTTGCAGATACCTTCTCCTATTCATTAGTTTGCCTTCTTATTTTATAGATACTCATCTATCTTTGTTGTGCAGAAGTGTTACGGTGTGAACCACTTTCTTATTTTTGCTTTTATTGCCTTTGCTTTTGGTAATAGATCCCCCAAAATTGCTAAGACCAATGTCCAGGAACTTACTGTCTATATTTTCTTCAAGCAGTTTTGTGGTTTTAGGTCTCATAGTCAAATCTTTTATCCATTTGGAATTCATTATTTTTGTGTGTGTGGTGAAAGGTAGTGGTCCAGTTTCATTCTTTCATATGTGACTCTTTAGCGTTCCCAATACCATTCACTAAAGAGATTGACCTTTCTCCATTTATATTCTTGATTCCTTGTTAAAAATCAATTCACATGTATGCACAGGTTTAGAAAATGTCTAAGTTTAAGTAAATCTATTCAGTGCCTATGATGATTCTGTCTTTCTTATATTTGTTTACATGAGAAGTAGGAAACACAGTTTCACTGATAATTTATAGAATTAAAGGCAGTTTGTATTTGATGTGTAAGGGCTCCAGCTTGAATGTGATGTGTCATTGGCCTTTACATATATGTGGAAGTTTGCTGGCAGTAAGTCTCTACCAAAAGACTCAAGTGTTACTTCCTTTAGAAATTCATTCTCTTACAAAATCTCAACATTCAACTATTTCTAATTAAATTTTTCTGAGAAGTAGAAAAACACACATACTAGGGTAAGTGTACTATTGGTGTTGTTTAAAATATGTGATAGTGTAAGATAGAGGAGAGTTATTCATCAACAAGGATTTTTAAGCACCCACTGTGTCTAGACCTGTATAAGGAACTTTAGGAACTCAAAGGAGGAAAATAAAAAATCTGACGTAAGGACTTGTAGTCAGTTTAAGAAGGAAAGCACATGAGCACATACACACATACACACAAATTAATAGAAGTGTAATTAAAAACAACACATGAATAATAATAATTGCAAGATGGTAAGATTAAAAGCTTATATAGAAATCCATGAGTACAAAGTGCCTTCTGAGAGTGGGATTCGTCAGGAAAAGCCCTCTGAAGTAGTGGGATTTGAGCAGAGCTTGTTAAATGCAATATTTTATGTTGCCTTTCATTCAACAAACATTTAAGAAGTGCCTCTGTGGGCTGTGTCCTGGGTTAGCTAAAGTCTGTAATGTCAAGATGAATGAGACAAGGTCGTAGTTCCAAGTCTTTCTGTTCCTTTGGACCCTAGCACACATTCTGTATGACATTCGAATGTTCTGTATAACATTCGAATTTTCACTTGACTATTTCTGGACTTAGGAACTGAGGTTGCTTTCCTGATCAATGCAAGGGCAGTGGAAATTAAAGGACTCAATGAAGCTGTTCACTACGGTGTTTCATCAGAGTTAATAGAGAAAGAACCTGCACCAAAAGAAATACAATTATGACCTTGGGAACACAGACACTCTGTAAAAAAAGCATTCTTATCAATTATTTGCTATTTTGCTTACAAAAGAGTTGTTTACTTGAACTTTTAAATTTCAGAGGTTTGTGATAGAAATGGAGATTTAAATTCCTTTCATTTGCTTTTTTTGCTGTGATATTGAATTTAAAATTTTAAAAGTTTTAGAATTTCATTTTTTTAGCAGGTTGTTTTCTTTTAGTTTTTCTAATTGCCATATTTGAAAGCAGCCTCCCGACCCTCTCCCCAGCCATCCTCTGTATTTATTTCCTCTCCCCCCCCCCCCAGTTGCTGGTTGTTGCCCCTCATCCTTCTGGCCTTTTTTGGTTGTCTCCAAATGCTTTCTGTCTCTCAAAGATCTTAGCCTAATTCTGTTGATGCATCTACTTGTATTTCCCACCCCATACTTCATCATTTTACATCACAAAATCAATGTACCTGATATGGAATTTACTATCTTCTCTCCCAAATATGGAATTTACTAACTTCTCTCCCAAGTATTTTTTATTTTCCTACTGATCTTGACATTGTCAACCTTCCAACAGAAGGGTACCACATGTCCCTAGTTTTCTTTCTACTTTGGCTCAACTGTAGAGTCTCGCTGTCACTTACATCATGAAGATGAGTGTCAGGGTTCTCTCCTTGCTTCGCTTCTCATCACCCCAATGGTCTCGTGTGGTAAACTCCCTCAAACCTGTTTCTCCAGCGCAGATCCCTAAATCAGCGTGTCCAATTGTACTTATCATTTCTCCCCAGGGCAGTCCTCTCCTGACTCACCATGTGCTGCTTCTTGCAGTGAATGCAACCATAACATCCTACCACCTATCACCAAAATCTGGACTCGCCCTTGACTCTTTCCTCTTCCTCTCTTTCCACACTCAGCCAGTCATTTTATCCAGTCTCCTTCATGTCTGAGGAGTATATATACTTTTCTCTATCCCTATTACCATTGCCTTCCTCCACCTGGATTTTCAAGATTTAGCAAATACTTATAACACGTCCACCAAACTTTGTTTAGATTTAGTAATTGTTGCTTGTGAGGACAATCACTGGTGCCAGAATTTGAAACACAAATTAGACTGCCTTTCGCTTTGTGATTCTTAAGTGAGGTCCCACAATACCATAGCCCCAGGCATCTTGTTAGCAATCCTGAGTCTCAGAACCACCCTAGGTCCAGCAAACCCAAACTTGCATTTTACAGCACATCCAAATAATCCTCAAGCTTGTGAAGCTCTGTTCTAGGTCAGCTGCTGAAAATAATGTGTAGGTGCAGCTAATTAAACCCAACACTTGCCTTTATGGGCCTATTTAATTCCTTCTCAAATGGATTTATCTGTGCTTTGAAGTGAAAGTTTTTAAGACAAGAGCATGCCTAGCCAGGCTGGGCACGGTGGCTCGTGCCTGTAAGCTTCAGCCTATGAAGCGGCTGGGGCTAGGGATTGCGGTTCGAGTCCTACCTGGGGCCCGTAGCGAGACCTAGTTCCAAAAAAATAGCTGGGCATGGTGGCGTGCACCTGTAATCCCAGCTACCTGGGAAGCTGAGGCTGGGGATTGCTTGAGTCTGTGGTACCCTGGGCAACGAGAACCTGTGGTGGCAGTGCATCCTTCTAGCATGACTTGAGAAAGCTTTGGGATCACAGCTATTTCACCTGGGGAATATGTGCTCCTTTCGTGGTTCCAGCTTCATGCCTGATAGTGCGCTGCAGTTTGCTAACTGCAGAAGAAGTTAAGTGCTCGCAGAAGAAGTTAAAGGTATTTCTGAGAGGCTAGGTGTAGGGTAAATGAGACTTTGGGGTTTTTACCCTTCTGCCATTGGTATTGCACCCTTCCAGTGATCATATGTATATTCCTGGGCCCAGCAGGTATGGGCATGCTTGAATGGGTGCAACTGGGCCTTGAGGAGATAAAAGGGTGGCATCACCCGGGGAGGGAGGGTGTCATGGGAGGAGAACACAAGGAGCACACAAGGGTGAATTAGAGGGAATCCCAGTGGCTATTTTTTTGCTGCCTGTTTTTCCCCTGTTCATTATTAAAAACTCCATGAAGATAATTCCAAGGGCTCCAATATTCTTTGGCTGCTAGAACCAATAATGAACCTACCCAGATTGAGATAGTTCAAAACTCTAGGTAATGTGGAGGAAAAACATAGCCTCTCTCATAGGTTTATTGCACTGACTGAGCCCTTCCTCTTTATAGTCATAAAAAAGCAGAGGTAGAGGATAACAAAGTCTCAAGTGCACAGTGAGTTGGCAATGGATGGAATCACAAGACCAAGAATTCCTAGCTTTTATTCCCTGGCTCAGGCAACAGGACCACACACATGAAATCATCTTTTGTACTGATCATTGAGTCCTCGTTTACAAAAACCTTGCCCTGGGAACTCTTGTCTCCATTTCTGAGGCCATGCACGTGGAGGAAATCATGAATACACCACCTCCTCTGCTTGCGTAGGGGAGATTTACTTTCTGTATTTGCACTGACATCTATAGCTTGCATTACTCTTCTTTGATCTTCAGAATTATATCCAAAGACCGCTATTATCTTACTGCTTATATAAGAAAATCCTTGGCTTTACAATTAAACACAGAAGTGTTAAATGACAATGTGGATGAGTTGGAGAACCAGAAGTAAAGGGAAAATATGAATGAGTTCCTTTTTTTAAAGACAGACAGTGAAATTTATTTGCACTGAATCCAATCCCATTAAAATGGGTTGTAAAAAAAATTAAGTTTCCATGCTGCTAAGCTGCTTTTATGTGGTGGTGGCATCTCTGCATGCAGCGTATATGCTTGTGATGCTTTGGTTCCAAATCAAGCGGCGCAAAGGTAGACTTCAGATCTGCTGTCTTCACGGAGGAGTCTTCCCACAGAAACACCTGCCAACTCAATCTCTCTCTGACTAAGAGACACTTGGAGTCTTCAGATAGGGAAAAAGGGAAAGTTTAATCAAGCATAGTTTGTAAATACCTGTGACTTATTGTGAGGTTCTTGCTACAGAAAACTGACAGCAGGAGCAGATGATGCTGACCTAGTTTGCCAGAACAAAGGTAGGATTTACTTTTTTTTTATTGTTGGGAATTTCCCCCTTTTTTTTTTAAATAAGGGAGAGATATTTAATTAATATTAGGTCTTAAGGAAGCCAGAGGCAGATAACTGAGGAGGGTGGAGGCTGGTCTCCTTTATCCTCTGTCTTCCCTGCCTGGCCCAGTCACCAGGCCTGAGATGCAACTTTCAAAACCCTTATCTGTCCACTGAAGTGGTAGACTTCTTTAACCTTTGACCTAAATTGTGTTTGAACCTTCATCCTGAGGAAGCAAAGTTTTGGGCATTAAGCCACTAAAGACTTCAAAAGCTTCTGGTTTTAGGCTGTCCTTCAGCAAGAATCCCACCCCCTTGGTTTTGGTCAGCAAATAAAATGGGAGCTCTCATCCCAATCCGGGCGTGATGTGCTAGGTGAAGAATTAGAATCAGGAGGAGGGAATTTTGTTTACTTTAAAATTTCTTTCCACAAACTAAATGTGAACATACCTCATGAAATCTTTCATTCCTGTCTCCCTGAAAGGGGAAGCATTTTAAAGTAAGTCAGGTTAGGATTTTTAAGGTCCAAATTTAGAAAGACCGAACTTTATAACATCTTGAAATCATTTTTGAACAGGTCACATAGGAAACAATAGGTATTTTAATGGATTGCCCTCTGTATTCCCAACAAAATTCATGGGGGATTTCACTTAAACACAAGCACACCCCGATGAGGGTATGCCTCAAAGAGAATATCAGAAGGGCAAAGTAAGTCTGAGAGGATTAACAGCAGAATAAAACCCAGATTAAATCAAATAACCAAAGAAAAATTAGTAGAAGAACAAGAAAGGCTTTTATGTGTGTAACAGGAAAATGCCAACCTCAGCCCACTGAAAAGGGAGGGATACCAGCGAACTTAAAGTCCAAAACTAGCTTTGATTTATATTTGTAGCTCTCGTGACTTGCTCTTTAAAAAAATAATTTACATTAGTTTTATCCTGTCAGTTAAAGTCACTGAGTCTGCCAAAACACTGTCATTTTTTATAACTGATTACTTCCCCCTCCCCATGGCTGTCATATGTGTCTTGAGAGTATTTGTCTTTGGAATGTTGTTCCTTTATTGCCTTTTGTAGGACCTGTCTCACTCTGGCATTTTTACTGTGGTAGACACATTGCTGTATTGCAGTAGGCCAAAGGTCATCTACACAGCCATCAATTCTAAGAACGATTTTTTGGTTAATAAAACTAATTTTCTTAGCTGAGGGCTGCTTGCTGTGAGAAGGATTTATATTTGCCAGGCCATATTTTCTAGAAAGTGATAGAATGCCAAGCACTAAACTATAATTTATGATGCTATAGGAGTTTGTCAAAAACCAAATTTCCCTTTTAGAACATGTGGATTTTGAGGATAATAGGAAATTTGAGGTTATGTGTTAAGTGATATGAAGCAAATATGTATTTGGTGGGAATGTGTAACAAGTGTTATTTTCCTCCTGGCTCAGAAATCACCTAGGCAGAGAGAACAGAGGTAGAATGCTGATTAAGAGCCAGGATTTGGTCTACAGAGACAGTTACAAAAATAAATTTCAAGGAGATGTAATGTGCCTCATGGAGACTATAATCAGGAATGTGGTGTTGCAGGTTGAGAATTTATTTAACAGTAAGTAAACTTATTGTAATGATCATTTGACAATGTAAATAAATGTCAAATTATTATGTTCTATATCTGAAAACTAAAATAATTATGCATCAATAAAAAAGAAAAAATGACAAAAAGAAAATTCATCTGTTGATCTCAGACAACTGCATTATTACTCTCAGCTTAAGTCTTTTGACAATTAAAAAGAAAAAGGGCAAAAAGGCAATGCAATGGTACCTGATCCCAGATTTATTTGGAGGGTGAAATAGGATAAACACAAATAATTCTTGGTTCTATGAAGTGTATCAAACAGACTAAGCAGACTGGTACTGCATAACAAAAACCCAAGAGACAGACTTCAAGCAACTAAATAGTTTCTCAAGTTATCTAGGTGTGGAATAGAATCTATTGATGACAGTTATATGGGGATCCAGGTGAAGAAAGCATCGCAGATTTTGTTGATCATGTGCAGAGGAAAGATGAGCTCTTGGGGCTACATGTCAGCAATAAAGGTTCAACTTAGAAGTGACACTTCTGGTGACTTCACTTCTCAGACCAGACCCAGACATATGAAGCCATGTACAAGCAAAGGGTGAAGAATATATAGGTTTAGGGAGCAGAAAGCTGAAAATATTTGATGAACAGCACTGATGATTACCAAAAATGGCTCATCTACGTATGTATGTTCATAGCCCTGTCTCTGCAAATGTGCACAGTCTTGTGTTACTAGATATCAGATACATTCTAAGCAATTGTTAGCAATCCTTGTGCGAACACCATTTGTAATTACAAAGATCTAGATGCAGTAGCCTACTACACACCTGGGCCTGATGGTCTAGCCCATTGGAAGCACTTGTGGTATATGCCTTTTGCTACTGACCAAAATGTGGTTAAGGGTTGCAGGGCTATATAGGTTGTGGGGTTGCGTGTGTGTGTGTGTGGGGGGGGGGAGCACCCAGTTTGCTTTCTTTCTGCAGGGGAAGCAGAAGACATCCTACAAGGAGAGCAGTATCCAAATAAGGTACTGTAGTCCTGCCCAGGGCAAGTTCTGTAAGTCCTGTAAGAGGTCTTACTGAACTTACAGAGTGAGCCATCCAACTTAAGGAAAGGGTTGAATAAACTCAAAAGGAAACTTGAGGCATCTGGGCCCTTTTCCAAGGGCTCTACAAGGAAGAATTCTTTCTACCCTTTCTACTAGATATTCAAAGGAACAGTGTTCCTTGAAACACCTTATCTAATCAGTAAATCTAGGAAGTACACATAAAATAATTGGCAAGAAAAAGAAGGGTTTGTATCGGTGACCTTATCCATGAGCCAAAATACCACACAGAGTGGCCGCTGCTAGGTAATGAGTCTTTCAGCAGCAGCCAGGGGACTGTGACAAAACCCACCTCTGGGCTGATGATGGGCAAGTCACTTCAACGCTTGGATCCAGAGTAAAGTGATTTCTGACCCTGAGATATGGGGCTCAGACCCGACAGCAGGAGGTTTGGGTCACAGAGCTTACCTAATTGTGAGAACTCCAAAAGCACCTTGCAGAGCTTCTGGCACACCATAGAAGCTCAGCAGCCTCCCTTCCTCCTCCCAACCCCCTTCCTCAGTCAGAAATCACAGACCCTCCCTCTCTGTACTCTTGAGAAAATACAAAGTTCCTCTCAATTCTAATCATGAAATCATCAGAGCAGTTTCCTAAAAGAATTATCTCTGGTTATATGGTGTTAGGCTCGGTAGAGTAAAACACCAAGGATGTTGCCCAGGCCCTGGGATCTGAGCTGACAAAGGGTCCCCAGACTCTGGACCATGGGTCAGAGTTGCATCCTAGCCCAGCTAATAGCTATGTCTGAACAAGTCAGGGAAGGCCCAGGTTAATGATGAGGGGGCAGCCTAGCCAAGGACTCTGCCATCTCCCTGTGGGTCAGAACCCAGTGCTCCTCCCAGCACAGGCATTTCCCTGGTTCCTCTTGAGAATGGGTTCTTGAAAGAAAGAAGCCCACCATGGACTGGAAGTTGGCAAGATCCACATCTGGTCCTGATTGCTGCTGAGTGACCTCAATCTACTTCATCATCTCTCTTGTGCTCATTTTCCTTTGTGGAAAATGTGGTATCTGAATTAGGTTAGTGATTTTCAAACTTTCCCACCTCATTTTCAGAACCAAGGAAAATCCTGTTGCCTTTGAAATATAACAGGTAAGAGATGCGCAGCTCTCTGTTCCCTGAGGACACGCTACGGGTCCCTTCTACTTGATGTATTATGTGCTCACTCGGTGAGAAGATTTTCGGCTCTCTAAGAATAAATGTCATACCAACTCTGGTGCCTGAAAACCCTAGAACCCTCATTGGAGTATGTATGGGGAAATGTTCAAGAGAGCGAGTTCACTCATGAATCCATTGTCCACTCCATTGGCAATTAATTGGTTAGCTTGCCTTCAGCCACCGCTGTAGAACCTGAGGGAACAGAATAGAAAAAGGCATGGCCTGGGTAAGGAGAAACCCTACCCTGATCTGTCTCAGGGATTCCCTGGCAGGGGAAGGGGAGAGCAGCTTCCCTCTGTCTCTTTGGCTTCAGGGCATGTGACATGCAGACCTCAGGAATGAGAAAGTCCTGCAAGAGGGCTCCCTGTCACATTCACACTACACTTTTGCCAGAAGCCTATCCTCCCCTCACCAATAACCTTCCAGCTGTTATTCTAAAGAGCCCACTTAAAGCAGAAGGAAAGGAAAAGGAACACCGGCTGAACTGTGGCAAGGAGCAGGGTGTCCTCAGTCAAAAGCACCTGGTCAGGGGCAGCTGCCTCTACACTCTAAGTCGGGCTCCTTTGCTTTCCTCCAGGAGGCAGCCTGGGGCGAGGGTGGGGGAGAGTCACCAGCAGCTGAGTGCTTTCAACACTTAACTTTGCCCAGTGGTTGGCAATTGGCACCCATTATTTAGGTTAATTATCAGCAACACTCTGAGGCGCGTAAAAGGCTGTTAGTGCTCCCTCACTCTAACATTTCTACACAAGGAAACAGTTTTATGAATTAAGAAAATCTATGCAGAGACAAAATCCCAACCTGGGGATGTCCAATTTTAACGCCTTCACATCCTCATATTCTTTTTAAAAATTAGTCCACTCTTATTTGCCATTTCTCAATTCTCCATCATCCCCATTCAATCACTGGTGGAGAAAATATTTGACTTAAGGAAAAGAGCACTTGGAAAAATGTAGAATTTTTATTTTATCATTGATTCTGCAATATGCATCTACAGGTATGTTTCTCTTTCAAACTTGTTACACCTGCAGGGAAAAGTCGAACCACCTTAGTCTTGTTTTTCAAGATGTTTACAATCTGATGTCACCACCTTTGCAATCTATGCAGTCACCACTCAGTACTGACTCTAACTTCCTGCTGTTCCCTTCCAAAACACAGCATGTGCCCTCAGACTTCTGTGTCTTTGCTCATGCTGTTCCTTTTACCTGGAATTTCTGTTCCTTGTTTATTTATTTATTGAGTCCACATATATTGAACTCCTACTGTATGCCAGGTTCTGGGACTATAGAGGTGAGTGACTCCAGGTCCTGAAACTTCCCAGCTTACAGACTGAGAAAGGAACTTACCCAAGGAGAGGAACTGAATGTAGGGGTGGGCACATAATGGTAACTTGTGAGGGGACATCTAACCTAGATTTTGGGGTGGCAGAGGGAGGGGCAGGAAATGATTTGTGTCCAAGGTCTTCTCAAATAAGGTAATACCTGAATTAGAACTTGAAGGATGGTGATTTGAGATGGAGATTTTCCAAGGCATGCAAGGTGGAATGAGAGAACTGGGAAAACACAACATGTCTTCAAATGACAAGTTTACCATTTGTTTAACATGTCAATGAGGGAAAACAAATCAATCCCAGGCAGAGTCACTGCTTGTGTAGAGTTTGCAACCCTCCCCTTAGCTGGGTGGCTTTTCTCTGGGTGCTGGTTTCCTCCCACATGCCACAGACGTGCACATTAGCTCACTGTTGTGTCTTTGCTGTTCCAGTCTGAGTGTGGGTGTATGTGTGAGTGTTACAGAAGCATGACCTGAGTCCCCAGGCACCAGCCACCCAAGAAGGTGAATGAGTGAATCCGTGAATGACTGAATGCAAATTGTTGTTTAATTATGACTTCAGTCTTATTTATTTATTTATTTATTTAGAAGTTTAGTGATATATTGAAGTTTGGTGATATTTGTGACTAGAAATAGGCCATAAGGAATTTAACTCTTTTTTAATGTCAATTAGCCTATGGTAAAAGTGGTTTCGCTGTATATTGTATGGTCTGAAGACAGAATCTCTTAAGAACCTACCTATGACAGTGAGGACTTTACTGTTTTTGACACTAATTTAAAACTTTAAAAAAATGCATTGAGTGAGAGCTAATGGGAAGAATGAAAGTTGAGAATGAGCTGGGCTTGTCAGTGATGGAAAGGATTTTGAACTTTTGAGAAAATAGAGAATTACTGAAAGATTTCTCTAAGTAGGGAAATGATACATTAATATTTATAGTTTTTGTTAAATCCATCTGACATCATAAGTGTAACGATTTCCAAGATTTTAAGTAAAACTGGTCAGAGGTAAGAAAGCACATGGGAAAATCCTTAACATTCAAAGGAATTAATTTTATCCTGTTTTCTTTAGACATGTGTCTATATCAATTTATCTTTTATTTTTTCAATATGATAAACAGGGATAAGCAATATTTTTACTTTCCTCTTAGCTATAAGAGTTACTAATAGCAAACACTTTGACTAGTGGCAATATTTTGATTATTTTCTCAGCATGGAGGAGAATGGCAGCTTCAGTGAACAGTGGGGAGCAGACCCACTTAAAGGATACAGGCCCCATTAAATCTTTACTGTCCTATGCAACAATGTCAGGCAAATCTATACCTCTGCATCTGCAAAGACATCTTGAGACCCAAATTTTAATGTAAAAACATATAGAGTCTACACACTGACCAAATGAAAGCAAGTTAAGCTACAACACTCCTAAATTTGAATTTCATGTGAAGAACAGTGAATTTTTCAGTAAAGGGATATCTCAAATATTATATGAGACTTATTTATTTTAAAATGTTTTCTTATCTGAAATGAAATTAAACTGAGTATTAAGCAGAATATATTTGGGTCACATTAGCTATAGGAGCGACCACCTGGCCATCCGTGGGATAGCTCAGCATTCCAGATTGCCTGAGCGGTACCACCTTTTAAAACCGTAGTTCGTGTCATCATATGGATTGTACTGAAATGAAATTCATAGATGATGCCACCAATCTGAATTGAATGTTTTTTTAAAAAATCAACTTAAAAACATAGTTACACAATTTTTAAAAAGTAAAGAAGAAAAAGATTTCTATGGCAATTGCTTGCACAGCATTCTTCTAGTGACAAGAGCTGAGAGAGCCATGTGGGACAAAATTTACCAGATGTCTAATTCCAGACCCAGGCCTGTGAAATGAATGAATCCTATTGACTGGGTTTAAGCTCCTGGGAGAAATGTAAGACACATATGTCTTTCAGATTGTGGCATCTATGGGTGTAGTACTCAGAGGTCTAGGATAGACACAGAAATATGGTGTGTTGTTTAGGTGTTGGGATTGAATGAAATTGCTCACATACAGGGAGACAGTAGAGTAAGAGCACAGTCCTGGAAAACCAGCCACCACCCAAGAAGTTTGATAGAAAAACAAACAAACAAAAAAATCTAAAAAGAGAGTGGGGAATCCAGGAGGAAGTGTTAGAATAAAAGGTGTGGAAATAACCAACTTTCCAGAGTAGAAAAAAATTGGTAGAAATTCTACAGAGAGAACAAACTAGAAAGGTATTAAACAGATATCCAATCAAAAGGTCCCTGGTGACCTGAATAACTATAATTTCAGTGCAGCAGTAGATAAGGATGTCTGTTGAGAGTTGATGAGGAAATACAGAAGAGGCAGGCACAAGTTCTTTCAAGTGGCCATGAAGGAGTATGGAACTATTCACCTTTTAAGGCCCTACTCATATGAGTTCTCTGAAGTTTTCCTTACCAACTACCAACTGTATCCTTTAAAATGCTTTTACTGGCAACTAACAGAAAATTGACCTTAAAGTAACAACAAATAAAATGGAGTAGTGACTTTAGGCGACTGAGAAAGTCCAGGGTATACTTCAGGCATGGTTTGATTAAGGCCTTGGAAACAGTGCTCTGTCCTTTCATATGCTGGATTTGTCCCTCAGACTTACTTTTCTGTTTTACTTATTTAACAGATATTTATTGCTCACCTATTTTATGTCAGGCAGTATATTAAGACCTTGAGCTACATCAGTAAATAAAACTTCTGAAGTTCCCTGTCCTTGTGGAACTTACATTCAAAAGGCAATTTGAAAATGCATATATGTTGTGTATACGTAAACTGTATATATTTAAAATACAAGTATACATCTATGTAAATAATATAGCATGTTAAGTGATAATGAAGTCTTTGCACAGCATCAGTGAGGCCAGTGTAGCTGTAGGGCAGTAAAGGATTAGTAGTGAGAGATTAGATCATGTAGGTGACAGAGGATCAAGCTGTGTGGGCCCACTGCAAGGGCTTTGGCTTTTCATCGGCAGGGTTTTGAATCAAAGAGTGAATGATTCAACTCAAGTTTAAGAGGATCTCTCTGGTTGCTGTGTTGAAAGCAGATTGAAGGGGAGCAGGGTGGAATCTGGCCAACCAGTTAGGAGGCGCTTTTAATAATCCAGGCAAGAGATGATAATGACTGGACCAGGGTGGCAGTAGCAAAGGTAATGAGACTGGTAGGATTCTGGAAAGAGTTTGAACTTAGAGTTAACAGAATTTCCTGACAGGTTGGATGTGAAAGGTGACGGAAGAGTCAAGAATGACTCTAACTTAATTTTGATCAGAGATAGAAAAGGTGGTGGATAGAATAGATTAATAGATTTGTCCAGGCTTGAGTTTTGGACAAGCTGAATTTTAGAAATCTATCAGATATTCAGATGAATGTACTGTGTAAACAGAGGGTATCTGCAAGTCTGCATTTGGGAGAGATATCTACACTGGCAAGTCATATTTCAGAATTGTCAAAAAAAAAGATAGTATTTAAAACTGTAAGACTGAAAGAATTACCAAGGGTGCAAGAATAGGCAGAGAAGGCCAAGAACTGATCCTTCGGCTGCTCAAATACCAGGAGGTGTGAGAGAAGTGGAGAACCATTAAAGGACAATAAGAAGACTTACAATAAAAAGAAATGGGGGTAAAAAGAGACAGGACTTCTTTGACACAAAAGTCCTCAGTTTCTCTCTAGCTGAAGCAATTTCATTTTCTTAAACCAGTCCTTATAGCTAATAAAGAATCCATTTTTGAGCTACTCACTTGCAAAGGGTCTTGAATTATACTGGGTTGCTTACACTTATGAAAACTCATTATTGCCACCATAGAGGTACTTTACCATCACACCCAAAGGAAAAATTGAATATTGGAAAGAGACAGTGAAATGAATCCATCATTTTCCTTCATATTCTCCAGGAGAAACTGATCATTTTCTCTCTCACATACTCCCATAGTTCACACAATAGTTTTATACTTAGGTACTTTCATGGTTGGCTGTTTATCATCCGAGACTTTTAGCTCCTTGAAGAACTGTATCTTGTTATCTTTGAACTTCAGGACTGAGCCCAGGTAGATATTTGAACACATCAAAATATGTGAAATTTTTGGTGTTTCTTTTCCACCTTCAGGGTGATGTGAAGCCTTAACTTTAAAAGTAAAAATTTGAAGATCTCTAGAGTAGTTTGATCCAACAATTAGATAACCACATAAACTTTCACCTGGTTAAAATGATTTTATGTGATTCTATTTCTCAATAAATGTGGGTGTAAGAACAAATAGTTCTTAAATAGCTTTGAGACAGAGAACACTAAAAGAGTTCTTTGGTAACTGATTACACACACAGAAATGCTTGAGATTTCATGTCAGATAATGTAATTGGTCAAAGATAGTATAATACACAACAAAATAAAAGCCTTAAAAGGGAGCCAAGTAGGTATGCACACACACACACACACACACACACACACACATACACACACACACACACATATTTCTCTATGGAAGGCTTTTTCTGTGTTGTTATAACTTTCAATTGAACTTGATTCATCTCATAGCATATCTGAATCTCTATGGGGGACTATAATATTATAGAGTTCTAGTTAAATCTGTGCTTTGCTACAAGTGAAGCAGCCTAGAGGTTCTTGGAAGAGAATAGAAAAGTGAAAATATTTTTGTTTTAAATTTTGGTATGGGGGGTGGGGCAAGAAGTAATGGCAAAATGCAAATATCCTAAATATTGTAAAATATATTCAAACTGTTGTTGACTTTATACTTATGGGAAATATTTTCCATTGATACCTACTCTCATAGACATACTCAGATATACATATATATATATATATATATATATATATATATATATATATATATATCTCCACTTATTTTCAAAAATTTAAACTCGGATGTAATTTTCTTAAATTATAAGAGATTCCAAAGACTTATATGTTACCTTGTTTTTAAGTGATGAGGACAGTTGAAACAATACTCTAATATTTGGTAGCATTTAACACAACAAAATATTTTAGCAAGTAAACTGTTGATATGTAAATTTTTCTTTTGAAGTCAAATCATTTAGTTCTAATTGAAAGGCAGTGAATTTAAGAATGAAGAATTAAACAATAGTCTTCTTGGATTCAGTAAATCACCAATTTTGATAAGTTAGACTCTCTTTACAGTGAAATAAAAAGAGGATATATCTAAAAAACCAGATAATACAATGAAGAAGACATTTGGTAAGTAAAAGCAATTAAAATTTTAAAATGGCACAAACCTGAAAAAACAGATAACAGAGCAGGTAAGACATTTGGTAAATATAATCAAACATTGATGCAAACTTCAACCTGAATCAGTTATCCAGGGTAAAATTCTATATCAAATCACATTTCTCCTTTCACTGGGTCTATTTTTTTGGAAAAAACAAGGCATATATCAAAGATCACAAAGACAATGCCTTGAAGTATTATCTTGACTGCAGTAAAGCTAGAAACAGTGGGTAAAGGGCATACAGGTACTTTAAGGGTACAGGCTTTGTGTTAGAGGAAAAGGGGACCTTTCCTTAGCACAGCTCCCTTCTCCATTTCTAAGGTGGAGTCCCATTAAAGTGAATATGGGAGAACAGAGAGTTTAAATGGAGAGCATAAGGCAGAGGTGATGGAGGGCACATTCTCCAGTGCACTTTTCTCCCTGCTTAATGGTGGGGATGGGCTTGATTTTATGTTACTACTCTTCTATGTCCACTAGCAAGGCTATCAGATCTTTCTTTTTGCCCTTGAAAATGGCATTAAATGATTCTGTGTGTGCATTTTAGGAAGTCAGTGCAGTATCCTATTAATCCTCTGAGCCACTTCAACAGCTTGAAAACAATCAAAGCATAGCTGATGACCGCATTGGTCAGTCCACAAGAGCTTTACAGAAGGGCCACATGAGTCATTCCATTTAAGGGATCTTCCCTTTTGTGGTCACCTACACCTCTTCTGCCCGACAGCTCAGCAGCCTCCCTGTGGCCCATTGCAGCCATCTTTGCAGGACAAGGGTCAGTTCAGGGGGGTGAATGATGCCTTCTCTCTCCAGGGAGCAACTTCTCTTCATAAGGATTCTTTTTCCCAGCAAGCAAAGATGACCTGGAAATTTGATAGTGCCAGAGTTACAAACTATACTTTCTCAAGAGAGAAATATTACCTTATAGAAACTAGCTTTTATCCTGCTGAGAAACTGTATGTGCTGTGGGGATTGCCTCTCATTAGAGCTGTGAGAGCCAAGGGAAGCGTGTGGGACTATCTTCCACACACCAAAGGGCTGCTAGAATCGGGTATGACCCTGAAAAGAAACTGCAGTGTTACTTGGGAAGGGGGGGAGGTGGGGAAAGACAAAAATGTCAATGTAAGCCAGTATATTCCTCCTGCAGACTGAGTCTGAATTCTTCTTAAACTCACCAGGGGAAAACTTCTCAAGGTTTCCAAACTCCTAGGTGATGGTGGAGTTCTTGGCTAACTTCCTAAAGCAATATTAGGAATTATAAATGTCCTTCGAATCCATACAACTCCATAGCAGCAACAAAAAATTGTTATGGGGATTTTGGTATTTAATCCCCAGGAGATCTAAAACCTGTGTTTATTTCTCAATAAAAACAATCCTTTATCTTATAGAAGAGAGAAGACTGGGAAGCATTTCATAACCAAAAAAATATCCCCCATTAATTAAGAAATATTTATTGAGCACTCACTGTGTGAGTGGTCTTACAGGCAAACAGGGTTTATGTAACAGCTTTACAGGCCAGGTCCCTGCCTTCAAGACACTTCAGTTTTGTGGGTGGACAGGTAGAAAGGAGTGCGATGACCTATTCATACCTAAATGTGAAGGTGAGAGTTTATAGTCTCCCAACTCAGCGGTATCTACATCTTGTAAAATTTCCACATCCAGTCCCCCGGAGAGTATGCAACCTAAAAATGCAAATGATTCCCTCCTTCCCACTAAACTGCCCTTTGAATAATTGAGTCATCCTTACTTCTTTGGGAACCTGAAGTTCTTGGTCATTGTCATTCAATATGTTGTCTCTTAAGAGGTCTTAGATTTTCACCTTTGACTTTTCGGATGTTTTTCTTCCCACAGCATTTTCCCAACTGCTTTTACCTTGTAGTTTTGAAAATCTAGATATGTACACATTAAGAATTCCCAAGTATCTGTTCTGTTTGTTCCATACACAATATCTTACTTATTCTAAGGAGTAAGTGTTGGATAATGATGTGCAGTCATACTGTTACAGGGCCACCCCAAGGGGAAAAGGGATGAGCTGGGTGTCAGTCCTCACTTGTGGCTTAAGAGCACAGGACAAACTCAAGAGCAGACATGCAGAGAAAAGTTAATAAAACGTTTATTTACAAGGGAAATAAAAGGTAGAAGGAGAAGGAGGGGAAGGGGAAGAAAAGAGATGGGGAGGAAGCAGGAGGGAGAGGTGAAGGGGGGGAGGGATTAATTGCTCAGTAAATCTCCCAAAATGCCATCTTAGCTTAGACTCCAGGTGGTACAGACTGAAAACTGGCAAAGCCAAGAGTGAGCAAGTGTTTGTTTTTGTACCAAGCATGGCTGCTTAACTCTGCCCCTAGTTCCCAGCAACCCCCACTGCAGGATGTCAGAGTCCTGGAAGATTCATGGTATGATAAAATTTGTAATTCTCAGCATCTTGAGATCTCTTTGACATGAAGAAGCAGATGTAGTCTGTAAAATATCAATGGGGAGAGTTCATTAAGAATAGTATACTGTTTATCCTAGCATATCAAAACTGAGCAGAAGCAGTTTTTCTTAAGATGAAAGTAGGTGCTAACGATTTTAGTTCTTTACCTTTCCATTCTAACTTGGGATATTTTTAGATAGGCACAAAGTGAAAGGGTGGTCAAATTCCAGTATGCACCTGATTAAACTTCAAGAATTTTGTCAATTTTATTTCATCAATACAGTACCCCCAATCATGATCAGAAAACTTTAAGATATTTACAGGGTTTAAAATAAAATTCCGAACATTGCACAGGATCGCTAGCAAAGGATATTTTAAAGTATAACATGCTTTTACAACTACTAACAAAGTTTAAAAAATTTCCAAGTACTATGTAACATGGCCTGTAGTTAAGTTCCCTCGAATGATCTAAATCATATCTTTGTATTGTTTGTTCAAATCAGGATCCAAAAAAGAACCATAAATCATCTTGGTTCTATATTTCTCAAATTTCTTTAGTTTTCAGAAGTTATATTCTCTTATTAAGGCAACATTGGTGTACAAAACTGTTTATGATTTAGAAGAATAGGGTTATACTGTTCCAGATGTGTGCTAATATACCGCACTCACTGTGCAAGTCCTCCACCAACATCCATTGGGCCCACACCCTCAAATTTCTTTTAATGTACGATGCATCATATGTTCTTTTACTAATAACATTTAGCTTATGAAAGGACCAGGTCATTTAACATGATAAATTTTCTACAGTCTGAATTAGATTATGAGCTTCTTTGCAGCTTCTATGAACTTCTATGTATAGTTTCTGTAAAATGGAACATCCATAACTTGATTGAATTTAAATTCTTTCTCCTGTTCTTCTTCTAATAGATGTGTGCTAAATTGCACTATAGTTTCAATTTACCTATTTTATCATAGGATATATTTCTACTACAGAACATTTAGAAAATGTCAAGTACAAATTTGAACATAACAATTACCGGATAGTTATATTTTAAGTGGCTTAATTCAGTTTCTTAAAATAGATTCTTAAAAATTAAATCCTTGGAATAAGAAATATTTAAAAATTATAGCACTGTATTATAAATATATATAAATATATTGTTGTTAAATATATCAATTTCTGCAAGTTTTATTATAAAAATGCACTGTATTGGTAGGATACAAACTCCATGTAATTTTATTAAATGTATTTTTTTGCTGATATTATTGAATTCTTCTATGTCCATATTCTTTTATGTGCTGAATCATTCTACTTCTAAAAGAAATGTTATTAATGATCATTGGAGCAATAATAATGTGACCCAGCTTTAAAAGAAAAAATTCTACCCTTATGCTACAACATGGATCAACTTTGAGAATATTATGCCTGAATGAAATAAGGTAGGCATAGAAAGAAACTGTGATAGTCTTAAAATTAGATCACATGCCATGAGAAAACAAATAGCATAGAATTTACAGGTCCAAGGGATGAATATTAAGAGTCAGGCTAATTTTAGTTGGTTTTTAGTCAATTTGCTCTCTGTCATTACTTTTGATGCCAATTCCTAAGATTTGGGGAAAACTTTAGATCAACATTAAGAAACAGGTGTGGGCCTGCCCACCATGGGAATGGGACTGTGCATAGTAGGGGCTTGTATTGCTGGTATACTAGGTGGTGCATTATTTTAGCAAATGTTTAGGTCAGGGTTACATAAACTTTTCTATCAAGAGCAAACTAGTATATAGTTTAGACTTTGCAGGCCATGTGGTCTCTGTTGCAACTCTAACTGTATGGAAAAACAATTATTGACAATATATAAATAAATGAGTCTGGCTCTGTTCCAATAAACCTTTATTTACAAAAATAGCAGACTGGGTCTGGCCCTTAGACCATAGTTTGCTTATTAGTTGTCAAGCTGCAAAATTGAAGAAGAATTTTTTTTTTCAGTACCTCCTCCTACCAAAAAATTTTTAATAAATTTGGCAGGCTATGACTTCAACAATTTAACACTTTTAATTTTCTGTCTATGAATAGTTTAGCCTCCTTTCAGCAGTCAGGTAAAAATGTATTGGCAATGATTTGTACTGTTTGGAAATCTATATAAAAATTTCACTGTGACACACTGGAAGTCCTCCAAATGCTGACACAGCGCTAGACAAGTGGCACTTCTCACTCACAGGACTGAGTCTCTTCTTCAATGGCTCCATCATTAAGTTTCTGTGTATTATTAATTCTGACCTTTCCTTCATTCCCCAGCCCTAGCCACTACAGCTGCTTTCAGCAGTCACTGTGTCTGTGAGAACAATATACTTGTCTTTTTCTTGTTTAGTCACCAATTAATAATTTTGTATAGTTAATTCTTAAGTTTTCTCAGTTCAAATATGAATGCAGTTTGTCTCCTAGTGAACCCTGGTTGATAGATATCCTGAAGTTATAAATAAGAAAATGTTTCAAAAGAACTTGCTGTCTATATTAATTCCTGTGTAGAAGAAATTTGTAAAAAAAATCTGTATTTCAAGACTTTGACTTGTAACCAAGATGGAATAACAGGGAGGGGATTTACCCTCACACATGAAGTAACTTTAGAAAATAAAACATCCAAACCAATGAAAATAAAGGCACTGAGCAATAATAAAGAACATAATGTACATGTATATATGTAAAGTATTGTAAATATAAAATATATGTAAATATATGCAAAATAATGAAGAACCTTATATACATAATATAAAGCCTTATGTATGTAATATATGTATATATGTAAAGTAATATATAAATATAAAATATATGTAAATATATATGTAAAGTAATAAAGAATTTTATTTAGCCTAATAAATATAAAAGTTTCTTTTTTAAATAATATATATATATATTTCACATCTTTGTATTCTTCAGGGTTCACCAACCACCTTTCCTCCCTGACCACTCCCTCCCATCTTCCTCCCACCCTCCAGTTGTGTTTAGTTTGGTTGTTAGCTTAGCTGTTTTGACTTTTCCTCCTGGCCTTTTGTTTATTTTTCCTATGTCCCATATATCAGTGAAACCATTTGGTTTCTGTCTTTTTCTTTCTGACTTGTTTCTTCTAATATGATTTCTTCTAAGTCCATCCAAGTTGTCTCAAATTCATCAAATTTGTCATTTTTAATTGATGAGTAATATTCCACATCTTTTTTATCCAGTTGTCTGTTTTGGGACATTTGGGTTGTTTCCATGTCCTTGCAATTAAAAATAGTGCTGCAATAAACATCCGCGTACAGGTGCCCCTTTGTACAAGCATTGAAGTTTCCTTTGGGTAGATTCCCAGAAGAGCAATTGCTGGGTCAAATGGTAGTTCCATTTTCATTAGTTTGAGAGTCCTTTCCATAGTGGCTGGACCAGTTTTACATTCTCACCAGCAGTGTAAGAGTGTTCCTTTCTCTCCACATACACGCCAGCGCTTGTTGTTGCCTGTTTTATGATATGGACCATTCTTACTGGTGTAAGGTGGTATCTTATTGTGGTTTTGATTTCCATTTCCCTGATTGCTAGAATCATTGAACGTTTTTTCATGTGCCGGTTGGCCATTTGTATTTCCTTTTTGGAGAATTGTCTCTTTAGTTCTCCCCATTTTTTGACTGGGCTTCTTGTTTGTTTTTTTTACTAAGTTGTGTGAGTTCCTTGTGGATCTTTGTCATCAAACCCTTATCAGTTTTGTGAGGGGTAAAAATCTCCCACTGGATTTGTTTTTATTTTTATTTTGTCTGTTGTCTTATTTGCTGTACAGAAGCTTTTTAGTTTAATGTAGTTCCAGCTGTTTATGTTTTCCTTCATTTTTTTTTTCCAGCTGTAGATGTATCCAGAAAAGGATCTCTGAAGTGTAATTCATGGAGGTTTTGCCCAAGTTTTCCTCTATGTATTTTATAGTTTCAGGCTTTACATCCAAGTCTTTTATTCATTTTGAGCTGGTTTTTGTATCTGGTGGGAGGGAATTGTCTTGGTTCTTTTTTTTTTTTTTTTTTTTTTGCATATCTTGGCCCAATTTTCCCACCACCATTTACTGAAGAGGTTGTTCTTGTTCCATTGTAAGTTTTTCACTCCTTTGTCAAAGATTAGTTGACTATATGTGTGTGGTTTTATTACAGGGCACTCTTTAAAACACTACTAATAGAGTAGAAGAAGACATAAGAAAATGGAAAGACATTTCCTGCTCATGGGATGGAAGAATTAACATCATCAAAATGGCCATCCTACCAAAAGCAATCTGCAGATTCAATGTAATCCCTATAAAAATCCCAATGACATTCTTTCAGAACAAAAATTACTGAAATTCATATGGAATCACAAAAGACCTTGAATATCAAAAAGCCTCCTGACCAAATAAAGAGAGAATAATAGAGGTATTAATATTCCAGACTTCATATTACAATACAAAATCATAATATAAAAGTTTTTTTAAAATTATTTACTGTTCAATGTCTTTATTTTCATTGGTTTAGGTGTATTATTTTTTAAAGTTACTTCATGTGTGAGGGTAAATGCCCTCCCTGTTATTCCACCTTGATTACAAGTCGAAATTTTGAAATACAGACTACATTATATATTTTATACATATATACACACACAATATATATAAAAGATTTTTTATTTCCTGCTATTCCATGTCTCTTTATCCATATATACATACTGATATAATGATGCACTCCTAAAACTTGTAATGCAACATTACATCAATAAAATAATTTTTTAATTTTGCTCTTTGAAAGAAATTCTTAAGAGAATGAAAAGACTGTATCTCCAAATCATATACAGTGTTTTAAATCAATGTTATCTCAATAGGAAGACTGAGAGAAAAAAATTGTACATCTTATGTCTCAATGAATACTTATAACTTGAATATAAGAATTCTCAAAGTAAGTCATAAGGAAATAACCTTTAAATGAGGGCAAAATATTTTAACAGATTTCACCAAAAAAAGATACATTGATGGCAGATTATTGCATGAAAAAGAAATGAAAAATAAAATCATAACGACACATCTATGTGGTTGGAGAGAGATGTGACAATAAAAGAAACTGTAGAAAGATGCAGGTTTGCTGGTTTGAAAGACAGAAGGGAACACCAGTAATGCAGGATTAGCAGCCTCTGGGAAAAGGAAGTTAAGGAGGCTCTTCTACAGCTGCCAAGAATACCTGCAGTCCTGCAGATATCTTGAATTTAGGCAGTTGAAACTCAGAACAGAATATGGATCCCCAGAAGTGTAAAATAACAATTTGTATCATTTTAAGTGATCATTTGTCCTGGCAGCAATAAAGACATTAGTACTGTAAGAAACCTTAAAACCACAAAAGAAATTGCTTGCAAAAAAAAAGAAAAGAAATTGCTTACATGTGGTTTAATTTAACTGTACCCTGTTGGAATGACTTTAGAATCCACTAGAAAGTAGATGGAGTCTGATTTTGTGCTATTCAAGGCAGGAGGTAGTAACCAACCACATGTGGAAACTGAATGTGGGTACAATGACTGAGGAACCAGAGTGTTGATCTTATATACTTTGATTTAATTTACATTTACATCTAAATTTAGCTACTGGAATGTTATTAAATATATTTGTAAAAATGTAGGTATGGAAATCTACTTTCTCAATTGTAAATTGTGTAAAAATTTAATGCAGATCAGTTATTTCCCCTAAGACTATGGGCTAGTGGAATGTGCCATTAAATGTTAAATGTGCCGTTAAATATAAACAGAACGTAAAATATATCCTTAATATTTTTTGTAGTGACTATATGTTGAAATCATTGCATTTTGTATATGTTAAGAAAATCTATAGTGTCAAAATTTCTTTTCTTTGTTCTGGGCTTTTTCCTATATTTTTATCATGTTTTACATGAGGATAAGAACCCAGGGGAGCCAGGCATGGTGGGGCATGCCTGTAGGTGGTAGCCTAGGAAGCCACGGCTGGGGCCAGGAATCACAGTTTTAGTCCCACTGGGGTGCACATAGTGAGACCTAGTCCCAAAAATATAGCTGGGTGTGGTGGCCTGTGCCTGTAATCCCAGCTACCTGGGAAGCTGAGGCTGGGGATTGATTGAATCTGTGGTACCCCGGGCAATGTGAACCTGTGGTTCCATGGGCAAAAATGGCAAGACCTAGTCTCAAATAAAAAAAAAGAAAGAAGAAGAAAAAGAAGAAGCCAGGGGAAGGCAAAAGGACTGCCAGAAGATCTAAAGAGGAAAAGGAAGAAAATTTTTTACATTCATTTAAAAATATAACTCAAAGGACCTAGCTACTTCAGTTGAGAGCATGAGACTCTTGAAAATATACCTCAAGGTCACAATGCTTGAGACTCGTTTTCAAGAAAAAATTAATTTCATTATAAATTTTCCTTTTTTGAAATACTTTAATTCTAATATTGTTTATAATTCTCACCTATTGACCAGAGTTTCCTTAAATATTTTTCAGTTAAGTAGAGTAATTTCTGCAACAAGTTTTGAATATACAGGATTTTGACTGTGTGTGTGTGTATGTGTGTATTTCAATATTTTTTAAAAATATGCCTTTTTTTTGTAAAAAGAAGAAAACTTTTTCATTCCATTTAATCCTCTGCAATTTGGAACTATGATTTAGGCATTTGTGTCTGAATATGGAATCTTTGGAACCAAGCTGAATTCTGTCTTTAAGGCAATGTTTCAGCTGATCCGTATCCCTTGGTATATTGCAAATTGCTCTTTTTACTTCCCTGAGGACTCTGGTGACAAGGAAATAAAATACAGAGCACCCAGTTATTTCTGAATTTCAGATAAACAGCAATGGGGCAATCGTCTCTGGGTTGCCCTACTGATCAGAGTATATACCTTCTTCTGGTAGACATGTGGCCAGGGCTGGCCAGTAACAGCATCCC
>PVHY01009240.1:0-57182 GCA_004024945.1 Uropsilus gracilis | reverse complement strand
GATAGATAGATAGATAGATAGATAGATAGATAGATAGATAGATAGATAGATAGACAGACAGATAGATCATGAAGATTATTAACAAAGAAAATGGAAATAGAATTGTTCATCAGTAAGAAAGCAAACCCTAGCCATCCCAAGACTAACAATGAAACTTGAAGAACTATGTGTATTAACAAGAGAAGATTCAAGAAAAAATTAATTGTTGGATGTTATCTCTATAAATTTTAAAATTGATAAAATAAAAACAGTATTTGTGTGTACATGTAAAAGTGTGTACATACAGTAGAAGTGCAAAAGAATCACTTATTGTAGAAATTAAAACAAGTATTTAAATCTCTGTTAGGCTTATACCCCTCCTATCTAAAATCAGGAATAAATCTACTCAATCTACATGGAAGGTTATGAATGTTAAATAAAATAGCATAAAAGCAACCTTGCAAAACTCTCTCTTATACTGTAATAACTCAATATTTTCTCTTCTTCTTAAATTTTTAATACCAAAGTTTGCAAAAATATGAATAGAAAAACTGACTATTCTAGTGGAAAAGAATCACCCCTCCTGAATGCACACAGTATATCATCTGATCTATCACTTTCTTGTAAATAACATCCATTCATGTTTATGTGTGTGCCTACCACCCCTCCCTCCCCCAGTTGCCTAACCAGGTATAAGTTCCTAGAGGGCTGAGCTTAAGATCATTAATTCCTGAGACATTCATGCCTTTCATGGTATAGGCAATCAGTTTAATACTTTGATGACTGCTGGTAAAATATTTCATTTCTATTTTAATAGCCATAGAAATATGCTGATACATGTATACTTTCTGACATGTTAGTTCATTTAATCCTATAAACAAACCCTTGAAGTAGGAATTATACTATTAGCCCCATTTTATAATAGACAAGAGATTCAACTCAGAGAGATTAAAAGAAGTTAGTGTAACAAAGACAGAGCCAGAAGTTTTATCAAAGTCCCTGTGAAGTCATATGACCCTGGAACAACTCAACGTCAGATTTGAGGTAAAAATCTACCACTGTTAATTGACATTGTCATTTTTTCATGCATTAAATGGACTCTATTTTATTCAGGATTTCTCAACTATGGATATTTTGGAACAAAAAATATCAATTATGGGGTCTGTCTATACAAGTTAGGTTTTTCAGCATCTCTACTCTCCACTCACTAGTTTCCAATAGCACCCCCTCCAGTTGTGACAAAATGTTCCCCAACATGTTCAAGTGAAAAAAAAACCAACCCCAATGAAAAGCATCCATTTAATCAACAGAAGCTTACTTCAAGGACTGGTAGTTAGAAGACCTTAAATAATGAATTTGAATATTTGAATATTTTAAGTTAGATTTAATACCAGGTATTAACAACCATGTTCTTATTTCTTTGCCCAAAGAATAAGACAATAAAAAGAAGCATCAACTTATTTAAAATATTAAAAGACAAATTTACTGGTTAGTCTTTCTTTTTCAGACTTGATATGAATTCTACACTTTTCTGGTACTTTTTGCGTTTTGCTTCTGTTTCAGAATAAAATGTTCTTGAAATATTATATTAGATATCCTCCCCCCCAAAAAAATGCAATTTAAAATTTAAAAAAATATGCCATATACAACTTCAGGGCTTGTATTTGCTAAAAAAGTTCTTTCAAAATGGAGTAGTTTCCTTTTATTTTATTCTGATTTTACAAAAAACTAACTGTAAAACATTGTAATAATGCTGTCAATGAGAATTATTACTATACATCACTCACTCAGATGATAATATTGGTTGTTGGTTGTATTTTTCATATTTCTCAGTCCATACATCTCTCATGCCTACGATGAAATTCATATATAGTCCAAGACTTTAGTATTTTCAAGGAATGTAATACAAAAGAGAAACTCTTTCCCTGGGGAATATAGTTTAAGGCATGTAATCCATATCTGTGATGAAATGCAGATTTCCCACTAGAATATAAATCATTCACTTAAATCAGCTGGGTAGAAAAGTACTACAAGCAAATTCATCTGGCTATATTTAAGGTTAAGAAAAACTATGTACAAAAAGATCCTTTGGCTTTCAGCCTCAAGGATTTTCATATGATTGTTAATCAGATATATTTTCAGTCAGTTTAACATCACATTCTTCCATATAAAAGGGACTCCCAGGAAGATAATGGAAAATTTTAAAGTGGATAACACAGATAAGAACTCCCAGGTTCTATAAAAGTAAACCAACTTGGTGACTTTAACAATGGTTGGGAGTAGACTAATTCTATATCTTTGATTATTCCCATCTTTAACATTTTGCTCTCACACCAAATGGAACCCAAGTGATTCTGAAACTGAATCCCTGTGGCACAAACCACAGGGCAAGACTTCCACTTTCCAGTTACCTAAGTGAGGGGATATGCTGGTTTTCTTGGTATTACTACCTCACCATCAACTCCACACCCCCCTCACATGTATAGCTACAAGGCTATCTCTCGTCCTATAGGCTGTATGTACTGCCTGGTAATGGGAGGCAGTACATTGAATTGACTGCTGGAGCATCAGGGTAGGAAATACCATCACCTGGTAAGTAGTATGATTGGCACTACCATCCAGTGCTGCCCAACACTGTTGACAGGTGACCAGCACTGTGTCCAGATTACCTAGGAGAATTGTCCACAAATGCTACTGCCTCTAATGCTGTCTTGTCCAGCACAGTGTTCAGATTGTTACTAAGGGCTGCTACAGTATGGCCTCAACAGTCCAGTCTGTGAGCACCTTCAACTGCATTCATGAGTTGGATCTTGGCCCACTGCCCTCATTGATGGGTCAGCAATTTTTTGAATGAGTAACCTTTAGTTTAGGACTTCTGGGCACCATGGGCACTATTTGGGGTGAGATAGTCAGTCACTTGTAGCCTTAGAAGTTCTTTGTTTCCACTATTTTTTTAAATTAGCCCCATTCTTGTTCCCTGAGTCTAAGTGGTCTTAAAATAAATGCACAGATGAGAATCCATATTAAGTGACCTATCTTCTTTCTTGGCACTGTATTTTGGCTCTGTATAGTACTGCTATGGCATTATTTCATTATTTCATACATTTATTTTTTATTAAGTGCAGAGAAGTTACATATCAAGGGGAAAGACACACTTAGTCTTTTCAAAATGAAACCATTTGCAAACTCTAGCAAAGCAGTAAAGCTATGATTGAGCCAGTTACTTCTGGAATAAACAGTAGTATACTGATAATCAGTATATGTATTTGTGTTCATTTGAAGAAAAGTTGAGCATTAGTGATAATAAATGGGAAGAGAGTGAGATATCTTTTTGTATTTCTATTTGCTCTGCTTTTTGAATTAATGTCTTAGTTATTTTTCCATTCTCAGTAAGAGTGAAAGTATCTTCAATATAAGAATAAAACCTTATTTCCTTACATCTTTATTCCTGCTCTATTTGAATGACATAAACAATATTATTCATCCTATTTTTCACAGAAACATCTATCTGCGCTTCTAAATAATTAAATCTTATATTTTTAAATTATAGGTATATGAATTCTTTTAAGAACTTGTGTTATAGATTACTTTCTGTATATGTTTCCAACAAAGCACATTAAAATTTTCTATAGACCACAGGTAGATAATTTCTGATGATAATTAGTCATTACATTGATTTTCATAAAAGAACAAATAGTTCTAATTTCAAAAACTATAGAAAACTTTAAGTCAGTGTAAAACTATTTTCATGTTACATTCATGATAAGCTACCTTTAAATCAAGAATACTCAAGAATGTAGTATCATTAGCTAACACCCGGGTAATGATTACTAAACCACGGATCTTGATACCAAAAGTGTTTACACTGATAATGATGAATCAATTGGCATACAATACATTGAAATTTTATGTTCTAATTCACTTTTTTACTATGATGTGTAGGAATAATTCTGTAAGATATTTCTGTTCATCTGAATTTTTTTTTTCCAGACATCTTCCCACGGATATATCCCAAACAGTCTTGGAAGGTAGTTTCTCCCTCTTGGGATGAGGGCAGATTTTTTTTCATTGTATACAAAAAATATTCTTTTCTTCTAGTATAAATGTTGTGCTGGTTTATTGAACCCTTATAATAAAAGTAATTTTTTGAGTTTGAAGTTCCTCACTATTGTTTTTGCAATGTTTATCTACATAGATACCTTCACATTGTCCTCATGGGTTTACGGCAATAAAAGGGATCAATGCAAATACCAAAGAAATACTGTTTGCTGTGTTATGACTAATAAATTGCTATGTCTCCTATTTAAGTCTGTTGTCTGCCAACATGAAACAAGCAGGCCAACTTGTAGATCATAAATAAAATTTCAAACCCTTTACAATACTTGATGTAATCACAAAAAGAAAAATAATTATTTGTTGAATGGAGAGGCCAAATCAGTACATGTGATGGAATTCCATTATTTATAATATAAATGCATAATTCTCTTTTACTAAAGTGTACATTACAGTGTCATGCAACCATGCCAGGCCAAGCAGTTTCATTGTCAATTTAGGCAAATGGAAGAAGATTCTTGGCACCTTATAATATCCAACAAGTCTTTATTTGGAGGCAGGGGACACCATACACACTAATAGGCCAGCAGAGGAAAGAGTACAGCAGAACAGCAACTACTCTCCTCCTAGCCCCTTTATACTACTCAGTGCCTAACCACATAATGGACATACTGGACACTATGGGCTGTTGTTTTCCTAACATTGCTCTATTTTACCAAGTTCCTTATTGGAAAAAATACATCAGTATGAACCATTTGATGAAAATAATGACATATTAGATTTCATTTGGACAGCTATGCTGAAATATTATGGTTGGATAGTACTCTGATTCTGTTAAATTCAATATTTAAATATGTTTAACAAAAAATACCACTTTAGCTATCAGAACTTGTGAACCAAATCACACCAATTATTTTTCCTAAAAATCTTGTAGCTATTAAGCAAGATGCCATACAATGTAACAATAATAAAATACTTAAGTCAACAGATAGAGAAAGTCAAAATCCTGACCTCCCAAAGGAAAAAAAAATCGAGATTTCCCTTTTCTCAAAGTCTAAAAAATATCACTCTTACCACAAAATTAAACACCAGTGACTCCTCCAAAGCCACAATTTAAATTCCCCCCCACACACACACTCACAAAAAAACCCTCAAAACATTCCATGTTCCTTTAATATTCTGCAAGTTACAATAAGGCTTCTAATAGCTCGTACAACTTCGTTGGTCCTAAATAACGATTTTTCTTTAAGTTACTTAGAGACCCTAAGCTACTTAGAAACTATTCAACCAGTAGATCTGTTATTGATTCTGAACACCTGCTGTTAAGTAAGGCAGTGACTCAAAATTTCTGAAACACTTTACAAAGCTTCATTTGTAGTGTCTGCTACTGGTTCATCAGTAAGGAAACTTGAAACACTAAGTAGCTAAATTCTCTGCTGAAGTACAGAGAGAACCTACAATAATTGTTAAAAGGACCACAACAAAAACTTATTCTGGCATTTGGCTACCTAATGGTTGCCATTTAGGTGAATTTTCAGCTTATTCCTGGCCAAAAGAGGTGCTGTTTCAGGTACTCAATGAAAAGAAAATTATCTACATCATAAAAGAGCTTTGTGAGGACTTTGGCATTAAAAAAAATCATTTTAAAGAAAAAAGACTTCAAATGTCAAGAATGTGTGACTAATATGAATCACAGACAAATTTTGAAATTTCTAAAATATTCATGGCCTTTAATTTTTAAATATACTAATCATTTAACAGAGCAGAGCATCTTATCTTTAGGAGGTGTTCATATTTACAAGTGTTACGATCAGCATTGTACCTACTATTTTGTCATCTCCTTTTTTCACCTTATTTCAAATGTTCTTCCCAAAGATCAAAAGAGTACAAATGCTAAGCAGATGTTTTTACAAAGTATAAATACTAAACAGACATATTTAAATAATCCAAATGCCTTGAATTTTTACTTTTTAAACTCAGCATCAAAAATTATAACCAGGTAATTTATTCACTGAAAAGGAAAATAATGAAAAACTTTTAGACAGGGCTGCAATCTCAGTGTGGTAGATTTTACAGTCAGGGTATGTCACTTTTTGGTCCTTCGCTTCAAATATTATTTTATATTATTTTTAGTAACTAGAGAAAGGGAGCTTTTCACCAAACATCCCTTCTCATCATTTAATTTGCATTATATACTAATGAGTATACTTTTCCAGAGACAGACATTTGTTTCTCTCCTTTGAAGTTTCAGAGACAAAAAATAACTACCATAAAATGCATTAACTATGTTGTGAATTTAAAGAATATAAAATAAACCAGTTTCTCAATTGTATGATTATTGACTTTTTAGGCAGAATTAACTAGAGATGTTGAGAATACAGACACACCAAAATGTCAGTGTTCCAGTATAACCAGCAGACTTGCTGATTAGCAGATCTGCTTTGAGTCAGAAAAACCCATTTTTCTAACTTAATTTATCTAGAATTGTTTTTGTAATTTGGGGTGAGAGGGAGTGGGTTGTTTTGTTTTTATACGACAATGTACCGCTTCATATCTTTAATACTGCAGTTTATATGAAAATCAGATGTCCCTCCCTTCCACAAAGAATGGAATAAGGTGACAAAACTGAATTAGGCAGAAATTTAGTATGAGAATGAAACTTTTAATGACACTATGAGACCTAAAAATGTGTCATTGAGGAAAACTGGAAAAAAATTTGCTTGAAGGTTTTAAGTAGAAAAGATTTTCACTTCTGTGTGATAGTATCTGTAAGAGTCCACCAACAGCTGAATGGATTTGGAATCACCCAAATTTTTCAGTCATATAAGCTTGGCATGGAAGGTCTTCAAAGAAACTAAGAGAACAACTTTTTCAATAACTAAAAGCAGAATGCAGTTCTAAGTCACCAAAACTCTGCAATGCTGGTTTTGTGACCTTGATTCACAGTCACTGGGATGTACCAGGAAACCACAAATCCTGGCAGATACATATTTTATGTGCAAACATTTACCAGATGTGAAGTTCATATGATCTATGCAATACAAAAGAAACAAAACCAAATTTGCTGTGTAATCTGACATGCCAGCATATTCTGTTAGCCAGCAGGTAATTAGCCTGGTCTCATCTTGAGGGAGAGGATATAGTGTATGAATTTGGAGAAAAGACAACTTCTCAGTCCTACCTCTCACCCCAATTAAAAGCAATCCCATATGCTCATTAAAGCCTGAAATTCTACAAGGAAAGATTTATTTCTTTAAGAAATCTATCCTTTTAAAATGGAAATTCCCTTGGGAGACATAAACTGTTATCAGTTATTTATATTCCAGTGTAAATGAATTTCAGATCCTTTCTTGACAGCTGGTTTTGATAAGAGGAAATACATGAATCCTGGTTGTTTGGATTGTAAGACAAAGGAAAAAAGCCATTAAAAGATTAAAGTTAGTACATGAAAAGCTACTATACCACTATTATCTGTCTATTCATTCAATAATATTTATGATAACCAACTCTTTATCTGGCAATGTGCTAAGCACTGAAGATACAAAGATGAAAAAGCAGAGTTAAGGACATTAAGAAATGTACATTTCAGTGGAAATATGTCATATTTACAGTTACCAGAGAATTATATTATATATATACACAAAAATATACATATATATGTGAAAATAAGATACGTAGATGGAATTATAGAGATGTTGAAGCCAGGACCCCAATATGGGCAATATTAAAATTCAGGCACTGAATTTTATTAGATGTGTCTATTTATATACACACACAAACAAAATATATACATATATATGTGAAAATAAGATACATAGATGGAATTATAGAGATGTTGAAGCCAGGACCCCAATATGGGCAATATTAAAGTTCAGGCACTGAATTTTATTAGCTGTGTCTGAAAAACAGAGACCTAAACAGTGTAAGGGTACTTTTACCTTTGTTGCAAATCCCAGGTGGGGAAGAGAAAATGAGAAAAGTCTCACTAAGAGGGTGTGCAGAGGGAAATTGGAGCCTTTGGCTATTAGGAAAAAAAAAATGGAGAGAAGAGAGAGACAGACAAAGAGATAAAAAGGATAGGGGCAGAGACTGGAAGGAGAGACTTGGGGAGAGGAGAGACATGAGAATGGTGGGCCAGTAGCCCAAGTGACCAGTCTGGACAGAAGCTCCTTGGAAGAGTGAGCTGGTGGTGGCAAGGAGCTATAACAGCCGGTAGATGAGTGTGGCACCACAGCAAGTTGGCATGGAAAGCTGGTACCTGAAGATAGTCAGGGATTTGGAAAGCTGATTTGTACATCAGCATTTGCTGAAGCATTTTGAAGAGTCTTGGAGCAACAGAGCAGGTAGAAACGCTAGAGAAAGAAGAAGCAAAGAGAAGATGCTGGAGAAAGACTGGACTTTGCAGAATGCCCGCCTCGGGCTTGGAGGGGCAAAGGGGCAACATCATGGGCATGTGTCTCTGGGACCTTTGGGACTAACAATGGTGACTGGGGTAAGATAAGTGGCCACTTATGGCCTTAAGGACTTTTTGTTTGACTTTGTTTTCCCTGTTCATTTCCCTTGTAAATAAAATCCCTTGTTAAATTGCATTTTGAGTGGCAACTGCTATGCATGGGTGGTACAAACCTGAGGGAACCTGGGTGGCAGAAGTTGCATTTTAAATGTGGCTTGTTAGTTGGAGGCTTCTGCCCCATTTTTGACCTGATTTCAAGTTAATGGAAGGCTGAGCACCTTGCAAGAGTAGGTCCCTTTGAAACAACTACCTAGATTATATGGCACAGAGGAAATAGCAAGTTCTACAAAAGGAGGGAAAGTTTAACCTGTGACTTAAAGGAGAACCAGTGTTTTGCTAGACTAAATTAGGAGTAAGGAAGATAGTACCTGGTTATGCCTGGAAGCCCTGAAGATATATTTCTTTATGAAATATTTTTCAAGTAAATTTTTTTGAAATGAACTACCTAGGAACTCAGGCCACAATTTAAATCAGTTTGGGCAACCATAAAAATTATCATAAACACTTGTGGGTGGGGAACAACAGAAATTTATTTCCTCCTTGGATGTCCAAGATCAGCAGGTTGCAGGAGTGGTCAGATTTTAGTGAGGTCTCTCTGTAATTGGCTGACACCATCCTGTTTGTGTGTTGGGGAGGGAGAGGGAATGTGGCAGGGGGGAAGAGGGTATAGTTGGTGAAGGAAGGTAAGCAAGTAGTGGGCAAGCTTATTGATATCTCTTCTTAAATGGACACTAATGCATTGTATCAGTCCCATCAATAGTCCCTCATTTAACCTTTTTATAGGTTTTATCTCATTACAAGTGTGTGTTTTCACATTGAATTTTGAATTTGTATGACATAAAATGCAGTCCATAGGAGGTGCTGGGGAAGACAATCAAGATAAATGAACACTTGTTAACCCTCAAGCTGGACTCCAACAGTGGGAGGTTACTCACCACCACCACCATCCTCCTCTTCTCTATGATAGTAATGAACAAAGCTGCCAAAGGTTATGTCACTGAGATAAAATCTACTACAAAATTTAGCTAGACCGTGTACATGATCATACCCAGTATGTGGTTAAACCTTATGTAAACTTAATATTTGGTGGGGTAGGTACTAAAAACCTCCCAACAGTCTCCAGTAAACTCCTTGCTCATGAAAACTGTCACCTACAAATATGGAAGGTTTGCCTTTTCCTTTTGTTGCTTACAGTCCTCCCTGCTATGCTTGAGTTATTTCAAATCATCCTTGGGAAGTTCCTGAATTTATGACCCAATGACAGTCAATGAGGGAAATTAATGACAAAGACAAGGGAGGTTACTTGGGGAAGAAATCAAGTACTTTGTAAATTAAGTGAAGAGCAATAGGTTTTGTCTTTAGGTTCATGATAGGATTTCACAGAAGGAATTAAAGCAGGGAGCGCCATACGGTGGTTCACAGCACCATAGCAGCAAAAGGGAGAAATGGTGCATGGTTAAAAATAAAGGCCATGGAGCGGCAATGAGGACCCGATGTAGGACAGATGCTACAGAAATAGAGTTGAGATATTGTATAGAGCAATAGCAAGCCAGGTTTGATGGAAACTGTCAGTGTGGAGGGGAGAAGTAAGAATAACCAAGCTTCTAAAGTTTGCATCTAGTAGAGAGCAATGATCTTTGCTGACAAAAAATCTCAGAAGGGAAACCAAATGTATTTACTAGAGATGAAGGAGAATAATAAAATTCTTGGTTTTTAGGAAATTAGTAAATTAGTAAATGTCATATTAAATATGTCCTTATGAATCGCTTTCTTGGCAGCTAAATATACAGATCCAATATGTATCAGGAAGAGGCAAACATGGGGGAATGAAAATAATGTCAAGCAAAGTAGATTTTGATCTTATTCTAGCTTACTATTCACTTTTGAGTGTGAAGGACTGGAATTTTAATTCATTAAAACTCTTTGTATTGAAACAAATTTAAATGTCTGACAATACAAAATAAATAATAGCTGCTTCATCCATGTGATGGAGCACTGCCGAGGCATGAAATTCATGTGTTCCAAGAATATTTAATGACTAAGAAATCCCAAAAGAGAAAAAGCTAAAGACAAAACTAATTGTGTAAAAATGTTTATTTGTCATAGGAATGTTAAAAATTATTACCTCTGGATAATAGCATTATGGGCATATAATTTTTTTTGTTTATCTTCATTTGCCAAAATTTCTACAAAAAACACATTGTCTTAAAACATGAAATAACACTATTTCCAAACTATTGATGTTTTCAGATGAAAATATTTCATATGGAGACTCTTTTATCTTTTATCATTAAAACTCATAAATATACATTATACTCTACCAATTAGGAGAGGTCAGCTATGCTGAGGAGAAAATATATCTAAAAATTGCAGTGCCCTATAACAATAAAGGTTTATTTTTTGCTTATACAATATATCTACCCCAGGGTTGCTAGGGCTCTGCTACACATTCCTCATTTTAAGATTCAGTCTGAGAAAGGTGGCTACTTGCCATGGCAGAGGTAAGGAAGTCTGGAGAGTTTCAATTAGCCTACATCTAAGTGTTTATCTGAAGAATATGAAATTGCTAATTACAAGCAATCTGGGCATCCTTTTGTTTATCACAAAATTATTCACAATAGCCACGAATTAGAAACATTCTAAATGTCCATTAGCATATGAATGGGAAGAAGAGGTGTGGAATATACACAATGGATTACTAATTAATTATTAAAAAAGATGCCCTTTCATGGGTCATTATAGAGATTATGCTAAGTAAAATGAGTTAGTCAGACAAAAGCCATATATTTCACTCATACATGGAAGATAAAGAAATAAAACAAATGAGCAAACAAAACAAAAATTTTCTTCTTATACTGTAAGAACAAAATAGTTGTCTATTTTTATACGTAAAGGGGGAAGGGGTAGATGAAAAGGGTCAATTGTATGGCAAAGGATGGAAATTAGATTTGAAGATGAACACAGTATAATATATACAGATGTTCATTTATAATGCTGAAACCTATATAAAGTTATAAATGAATTTTACTTTAATAAGAAAATAATAAGTTCTGGAGGATCCCAAATTAAATCTTCTGGTCCATGAAACATATAATCTTCTGGTCAATGTCACATAATATAATTTTTCTTTGATGGGAACTAACATAGGGCCAAGAGAAATAAATCCACCATGTATCTGAAATGTATTTGACAAGCAGAGCTAATAATAGTTAATAATATATATGTACAAATTCATCACATCAAAAAATACATGTGCAAGAATTTTAATGGCAATGTTGCTCATTCTAAACTATGACCCATCTGTAGATTGTGAAATCATTTGAGTGGATCATAACTGGCATCTTTCAATAGAATGAAATGGAAGGGATATATCAGAATATAATGCATGTAAAAAATAGCAGAAGGTATGAAATGATATTTGATATACTTCTAGCAAATAAAAACAAATGTGCCCCAATATTAAATATGCTTCTTGCTATGGAAACTGGGGGGTGAGGGGGAACACTTAAAGGCCTTCTTCTATGGTAATCTAAACTAAGCCAGATCTATAAAAATACAATTTCCATATTGGAGCATTCTAATCCAATGTTCAATGACTATCATGAAAATTTCAGGGAAACTTGTGTTCTCCTGTGGCATCAATCTTAAAGAATTAAGTTCAAGTTGAACTCTCTCTTCAAGAATATGGTTTCTTAAGAAATCAACTAATACAGTGAAGTGATCTATTTTAATACTTTCTAAGTATTGAGCATTCTGATACTTTTTATTTCTCCTCTTGACATAATAAATGTCAAGTTTGGAGCCAGTGCGTGCGGACCACGGCGGCCACGCCACGAGAGCACAGACACAAATACTGCACGCAGGGTGGGGCCAGGGTCAGCCTGGGAAGAGGCTGGGCCTGCACAGCACATCTGAGCCCTGTGAAGAAGCAGGGCTCATTGTGCAGGGGGCGGGGGGGGGGGGGTACATCTGCCACAGTCTCCTCTGGGTCTGCCTTCAACATGAGAGCCCTAATCAGGAGTAATATCTTAAGATAATATCCATCCACAGAAACCAAACCAGTGAGATACTGGTGGAAAGTCCCTTAAAATGTGCCACCCGGGCAGGACTCAAGGGGAACAAGGCAAGCACCACAGGCACTGAACTGGGAGAACCAACAAAATATGACGCCTACAATGTCACTGAGGAGATGTGAACAAAAACTTGGCACAGAGAAGCTGTCAATAAGGGCACTGCACACCCTCTTTGTTTAGAGGGAAGATACGGCTGAAAGCCGGGCATGGTGGCTCGTGCCTGTAATCATCAGCCTACAAAGCAGCTGGGGCTAGGGAACGCAGTCTGTGTCCTGCTCGGGACAACACAGCGAGACCTAGCCCCAAATAGCTGGACGTGGTGGTGCACGCCTGTAATCCCAGCTACCTGGGAGGCTGAGGCAGGGGATTGCTTGAGTCTGTGGTACCCCGGGCAATAGTAGCCTGCGGTTACAGGGGCAAAAATAGCAAGACCTAGACTCAAAAAAAGAAAAAACAAGAGGCTTGTCTAATGGCAGTGGCCCCACAGCAAAGCCCCAAGGGAGGAAACCTACCATCAGCTGATGGATGTCCCTTCGAGGACCTGCTCTTCCAAAATATAGGCAGAGTCATTTCCCCCAAAGCCAAAGGCCTGAAGCATGACTGAAGGAGCAACAAAATGTGGCGCAAACTGCGGAGACAAGACCCACGAAGACCAAAGGTGCTCCAAAAGCAATACAGGAAAGATAAACAGCACGTGCTACCAAGTCCTGGGAAATCGCACCCTCACCAAGGATGAGGAAATGGATCAAGAAAAAAAAAAAAAAAAAAAAAAGACCAAAGGGCTGAAACATGGACAAACAACAAAAAGAAAGGAGGCAAAGTGACCAGGGGAGATGTGGTGTGTGTGTGGGGGGGGGTATTCCCATGGGAATTAGCAGTTATACAATCATATATTGTAAAATATGCAAAAATAAAAATAAAATGTCAAGTTTCAAAAGATCTTACTTAATTCTATAGAACCTCATTTTAATGATTTGTAGGAAATATAAACAATGCCTATAGTTATTTAAATGAAATACTGACCAAGCTAAATGGTAATTAATCTCTTTATTTTGTGTAACTATTAAATTACAAAACATTGTCATTCATATTGTTTATCAGAATTACTTATGCTTCAATGATCAAAGAAAGAATGCACATTTTAAAATGCAAAATAACATTTCTAACTCCTTGTCACAGAAGCTAATATAAGCAATTTTCAATATTTTATTTTCAGCTAAGGAAACAGAAATATGAAATATGCACACCCTATATGTTTATTGGGAAAGTGAAGTTTTACTGATTTAATTTCTATATTTTTATTCCAAAAACAATGTCCTCTTAACTCATACTTCTTATCATTCTTGTGAAACACTATATGAGTGGTAATTAAGTGCAAGGATTTCAACAATTTCAATCTATTTTACCCTTCCCCCAAATATACAGATACTTATTCTTACACTTCTCAGTATTGTGAGTCAAACGGCAGGGGTTTTTTTGGTCCTACAAGGAATATATTTGTTAAATAGTCAAAAATTACAAAATGTACAAATTCTTCTATCTTGTAGGGGGTTCCTCTGCCACTTAGTAGGTATGCCAGAGAAGTTTCCTGAGAGGAAAAAGAGTCAGTGTGAACCAATACAATCTACTATCCTGACATTCAAGCAAACCAAATAAAACATGACTAACTCTGTTTAAAAGAACAGAAAATTAAAAAGACCATCCTCAAAAATAAAATTGCATGCAATTTTACCTTATAAAAGGAAACTCTAGCATGGAAAAAATGAAGAACATCCTGCATTTGTTAATTAAGGAAGCTTTATATTCAGCTAAGTAACATTAACGTGCTTAAAAGTGGTGAGTCACAATATTCCATTCCTTCCCAGTCTTATTCAGGTAGGTGTTTGGAAAAGAGGATTGTACTGAAATCCAGACCATTTGTATCCCAGACCCAGCAACGCCTTAAAAACACTGTAGGAATCTGAACAAGAAAACAAGACTGTTAGTATCTCACTTATAAGATCAGAGGGTAAAGAGATTAGTTTGAGGATCTCTTCCATTTCAAATTGACTATAGTTCTAGTCTCAAGCATTGTACATAATCACTTATTCTATTAAGTACAAGGTTAATAATTAAGTCTTTAAGATGGAAGCGTTATCTTTTACCTATTATTCCCAATTAGATTAATGGATTATGAATTTTCTATAAATAGATTACCAAAAACATAGTTGTAACTTTTCTATCACAGTCAAAGAACTCCAAAGACATACACACTGCCATACTGATTGTTCTCTTTTCAGGACAGGTTTTTGATTGCTAAACTATCAAAACAAAAAAGAACCCTTTCAAAATGCTCCTCTTTTTAAACACCACGAAAATCCAACTGAATGCTTGCATTGTCATTTTTGTCTTCTTAATGTAGGATTTTTTTGGGATTAATTTATAATGCTCTTTCCAACACACACAAACACACACACAGAGTTAGCAAATAAATACATCAGAGTCAAATTTTGACTCTATTCCAACTGGAATGGGGAGAGAAAACAGTATAGACGTTCTTAAATAGTGGAGAAAGGGAATGTGCAATTGGACACTGAAATGTACTTTTGTCTTATATTTTAATAAAAGTATGCCTGATTTCCTGGCTGTTGATAATGCTGTACTTTAATGAGTGCTAGACTTCACTAAAAGAAAAATATACCAAGAGAATTAGAAAACTTCCTAGTTTTTAAATAATTTGGTTCACACTTTTGTAAATGAGAACAGTGTGCAATGTTAAAAAAAAAAAAGATACTTTTAAATCCCTGCTATGTGAGACTAGCATAATAATGAGACTGGATGAAAGGTGGTGAGATTATCATTAAATATCTATATACATATATAAATTTTTGCTGAAAGGTCCTAAAAAATATTACAATGTTAAGATCAAGATACTATTATAAACAAATATGTTATTTACAAAATACTCATGAGATGGGAAACTCTTATGCTTTGCTCCTCACTCCAAAGTTAGTTGATAACATTCGCTTATACAGACATTCAAATTGAATGGTCTAAAACAAAAACAGCTGCCCTGGCCTTTGTTCATGCTGGAAAACTGACATTTCTCAAGCAAGTGCCAAATGCAATCTCAGAATTACAATATGCAGACACTATCCAAAAGGAGATTTTTTTTCCCTACATCATTCAAATGCTGTTCAGAAGAACTTACAAACAGAACTTTGAGCCATAATACCCAATGGCTCAAAGACATAATTATGGCTGTCCACATGCCGCTTGGTCAGGAATGTTCAAGCAGTTATAACAAAGCAGGAAACAGAATAACTTTTTTCCTTTCTACAGTTACAGGTGCCCTAGAATATTGTCAGAGTAACACTGAACATGATGTCCTTCACAACTCCAGGCCCTTTATTTCTGAGAAAGTTAGAGGAATAATATTATTCAGGTTGGAAACAAAAGGATTCTAAGAGCAGAAGGAGGGAAAGGTAGATGTGTAGCAGACTGAACAGGAAGTAGTTTGCAAAATTGGAAAGGACAGTGCTCTTTGCACAAACTCTTTTCTATCTGTGTCTATGGGAATCAGAGTCTAGGATTTTAGAATGGATAGCACAGGAAGTCTCAGGTAAACTCCACTTGAACAAAAACCAGGAGAAAAAGGAAGTCATTCCCAGAAGACCATACATAACCAAATACCACAACCAGTAGGAACAAGTTATACTTAACAGGAAAAAAATATATAGTATTTGTGAAACATGTGAAAATATTAATGTTTAAAAGGCAAAAGACCCAATTAATATCTTTGAAAATTAAAAACTTGATACAGCTGAAGAGGGAAGTAGTTTGATAGAAAATCAAATTGAAGTGTTGTACAACACAAAAGGACACAGATTTTGCAATTTTTTTTAATTTTCAGAAGAAAATATGATTATAAAATAGAAGAAAAAAGTTTTCACAGCTAAATAAAATCTTGAGTCTTCAGACTCTAAGTGCCTCATAAAGTCCCAACTTGCTTGAATGGGATGGAGATGTCTTTTTAAGACAATGGTGAAAATCCTAATTTAAAAGCTAAAGCTAACTAACATCCTGAGATGAGGCTGAAAATGAAAATGTATGGAAAATTGACATTAATCAAGCAATTGCCGAAATGCACTTGAGAAATTACAATATTTGACTAGATTGTCTAAACACTATCTAGCACAAAAGTGAAACCAATGGATGATAGATCAAAATATTCAGAAGACAGTTTTGAACCTAACTCAAGAATTTTTGAACATTTTGAATTTTGAACATTTTTGAAAATTTTGAATTTGAAACACTAAAACACTCAACTTTATTCACTCTGCAAAAAAAAAACTATAAAATAAACAAAATGAACTACTGGGATGGAAATTTTTAACTCATTAATAATAATTCCTTAATTCCTTTAATTCCTTAATAATAATTCCTCCAAAGTAAACTTCAGTATGAAATTGTTAGTGAAAAATATTAACAAGTTTAATAGTAATATACAGATTTTCAAACTAGGTGCTAAATAGGTAGTGTGTAGGACAGGGAATGTAATACAAATAATTTAAAATAAAAAAAAAATCTTGGCGCAGATACAGATAGATATCCACCATTTATTATTAAACACATATATTTTAACAGAAATATAGGGCTAAAGAATGAACAAGTCCTGGATGAATGCTTGTATTGTGGTTATAGTTAGAAATTTTGTGTTATATACTTCAAAGCTGCTAGGAGACTTGCTCTTAAATGTTCTCACTACAAAAAGAGGAAATAATAATTACATGATGTGATACAGATGTCAGTCAATGTTATGTTGGTAATCATATTACAAAACATAGATATGTTGAATAAACATGTTGTATACCTTAAACATACACAATATTAGATGTCAATTATAGTTCAATAAAAATTAATGTGCCTAAAGTGGAGAATAAATTTGCATATATTCTTCAAAAATTGATCTTTAAAAATAAAACTTAATAATTAAATAAGGATATAACATTCAAAGACAACGATAACAGAAGAAACTCAATTTAATTCTAAACAAAGACAGAAAATAACAAGAGAACAATGAACAAGAATAAGAACAAGAGAAAGATGAAGAACAAGAAGAAAATGAACAAGAACAAGAGAAAAATGAAGAAGAAAATGAAGAATTCTGAGACTATCCAATTTCATTAGAAAAGACAACATAAGGACAACAGGCCTTGATGAAGGGAAAAAGAAAAGGGACAAGAAAAATTTTTTGAAAGAAATAATAGAGAATACTTCCTGCAGAAGAAATTAAATACACAAGTTCATGAAGATAAAAAATAAGAAAGTAAGGCATAAACAGAAATCACAATTAAAATGCAAAGAAGAGTTCGACATACTCTTACAATGTTTAATACATTAAATTCCCCAACTTAGAATTCAAAAAAAATTCAAACTGTGGCTTTAAGTCCACCTATAGGCTGCTTATAAGAAATCCACTGAACACTCAAACACAGCAAATACTGAAAATAAAGGGCCAAAGGTAATTTACTATGAAATTAAATGGAAGTGTCATGAAAAAACAAAAAAGGTACATTTCACATTCATAAAAAATCAACTTCCTAATAAATAAGGAATTATCAATTTTTTCTTTGAACATTTTAGTTAACATCCTTGTAAATGGATTTGTTTACTTTCTATATTTTCCATCAATTATATTCAAATATGTATTTGCTATTAAGTATCATTTTTAACACTGCTACATAAATCAATGCAAAATATCAACTTTTCTCTAATATTTCACTTTTAGGATCTTTCCAATGGCTATCTTACACAAATAGATAAGTAGAATCTCTAGAGAGATTTTCCTGAAGTATAAAAGAAAGGACAATGAGATTGACTAATCAATCATAGACCCTCAGGATATCACACAGAGGAAATAGTCATGCTTATGAGAATTGACTTTTTTTATACAGCTCAACACAAACCCTTTGAAGAGTACACCAGTGAAAGTTAACAGTTGCTTATGCCATAATAAATGCATTATGTGTTATAAAATGAAAACGTGAATAATGCATTATATACCATTACCTCTCAGTATTTCTTCTAATAAGAATAACAAATTGTAACATAAATATAAGGCAACTAAAGAAAGAAGAGCACTTTAGCTCAGAAATTAAAGGTAGTTAAAATCATATATAATGGTAGCCTATAACAAGTTGGGAGGACTTATTTGGAATTTACTCACAGTGATCCATGAAAACTTTCTACAGCTACAGTCTCATATCAAAGCATCCTTTTTCCTTATATTAAAAATCCTCCTTCAAGATATAGTGATGGCCATGAATGCTTTTCTTGGGGGTGTAGGGGGGAGGCAAGCATAAATATTTATCTTTTCCTTGTGAGAAATTCTACAAATTAATCAGTACTTGAATCGTTGAGCTGTAGGAAGTTTTTCAGGGAAGGTGCAGTACTCAAAAGAAAATCACACATTCATACTGGCAAAACATTTTCTCTAAATAAAGGAATACTTGCTAACAATAAAACCATAATAACTAGGAAGGCAGAAAGTTAAATTTTCTTTATTTAAACTTTCTGACATATAGGTTTCTCCCTATTCTCCCCTGACCATAATTCCTAAATGAGCATACACCAATTATAGCTTCAGAAATTCACAATACACTTTCTCTAAAATTCTGTGAAATTGCAATTCCTATCATCTGGGGAATTACTTACCTTTACTTCCCAAATGGTTTCCCTCATCCTCACCCTCAACTGGGTCTCTTTTATCTTCCTCTGCTTTGGGTCACACACACCATGAGAATGATTCTTTAGACCCTCTCCTTTCATAGTACACTTAGCTTTTCTTCCTTTTCTGTTCAAACGTATCCCTTCTCTGGATCAGTCATCTTCTTTTGAACCTTTTTAACCTGGTCAATAATCCACAAATCTATTCTCATTTTACTAGTCACTGACATTTGCATGAAAGAATAACATCCTTACTGCATCAGTGACAGTTTGTAGGTAAGGACTACAGTTCCCATATAACAAAATATATTTCCTACTACTTCAACACTAAATTCTCCTTACCCATCAGACAGTTATATCAAGCCCCTTAAATTCTCCATGCCCACTCCAAGCTCTAAGTCTTTTTTTCATGGGTCAACAGTTTGCGAAGTATAGACCAGTGTTCAGAAATTGAGTAATGACATCCGACACATACAGATATTTTGTGTAAAGTAATCTATATGTACAAGAAAATAAGAGAAGCCAACCCTAGTGTCAAGAGTGAAGATGTTCTGGTAAACCAAAAATCTAGGGGTTAAAAGCAGTTGTGAATTCGGTTCATAGTCAACTAACACAAAGTAACAGTGCTGTACATACTGTGTCTACACATCTTCTGACCCTGCCTGTGCCAACATTGAATTATTGATGCTCTAGTCTTTCTGATAAAATATAGCAGGCTCTCTAATAATGATATTTCATTGATTTCATATTAATTTCATCCATAAGAAAAATAACTTCAGTCAAAATTAAATGAAATAACATTATTAGAGGACCTCTTTTAATTAACAATCTTTTTGCTGAAAATCACAGACCCTAAATATCTATGGCAATACTGACACAAAAAAGAGGAAGAAAAACATTCCCAAATGTCAAACTATACTACAAAGTTATAGGAATTTAAACAGTATGGTGTGAACTAAAAAGAGACACACGGACAGTGGGAGAGAACTGAAAGATCAAATATAAATCCACACTTCCATGAACAGTTAATCTACCACAAAGGAGCCAAGAATATGCTCCAGAATATGGAAAGTGTCAGGAAATACAGTTCAGAAAACTGAACAATCACTTGCAAAAAAACGAAACTGGATTTCTATCTCATAGCATATTCAAAAATTAACTCAGAATGGATTAAAAACCTGGGTGTTAGATCTGAAAACAAAATACAGAGACAAAAATATAAGAAATATAAGAAAATAGTTTGCAACATTGGTTCCAGTGATGCTTTGAGGATTTGAATAAAACAGCAAGGGAAACAAAAGTGAAAACAAACGGGGATTACATAAACTAAAAAGCTTCTGCAAAGAAAATAAATTATTGTAAAGCTAAAACACACCCTACTGAGAAGGAAAATTATTTGTACATCATAAATCTAACAAAAGACTAATACCCAAGATCTACAAAAAACTCATATACTTCAATAACAAGAAAACAAATAGCTCAAATTTAAAAATGGTCAGGTGAGCTAGACATTTCTCTAAAAATGACATACAGATGACAAATCAGCACATGAAAAAAAGAGTGTTGCTAGTTGTCTTTAGGAAATGTAAATCAAAATTACAATACAAAACTACCTCACTCCTGTGAGAATGGCCATATCAAAAAAACTAGTAACAGCAAGTGTTGGAGAGGATGTGGAGAAAAGAGAACATTAGCACACTGTTAGTGAGAATGTATTCTGATCCAATTCCTATGAAAGTCAGTATGGAGATTTCTCAAAGTATTAAAAACAGATTTACCTTACCCAGCAATCTTATTGCTAGATATTTACCCTAAGGATACAAAAACACTAAATTTAAGGACTATAGGCACCCTCACACTCCTTGCATTACTATTTCCAAACTATGAGAGAAAAATCAAAATGAGCAATATGAGCGAATTGTTCGTGTTTTTTTACTTTTTTCCCCTTTGGTTCACATATTAGTTACTCGAATATCCTTATAATTACCAAAATCACCTTGTGAAAGTTAAAATATGGACAATAATGACTTCCTTGGGGGTTTCTGTCCCCCTCCTAGATATATCAAACATCCTCTATCTTCTCATTGAAGACTTCCAAATTGTCAGTAAGAATAATGGTTATAGGAACTGAAATCCACTCTAGCAACTTTTGTAAATATTTCATCTTCCTTTCTCCTCACTGAATAAGTTTGGGGGGGAAATATGTACCTCTCCATAATGTGGGTTCCATGAAGACCCTGCTTTGAGTAAAATAGACTGGCCTTACCTAAGGCCTACCCATAAAATAAAATAATATAAAAGGAAACATCATAGCTTCATGATATATGTCCATCTTTGAAGATAAAGTGAAAGAGAGATAAAGTGCAAGGTATACACACATTTACCTTTAAATTTAAGTTCTGAGTATTCAAATCAAATTTGAAAATGTGCAATTACAACCTTTTTTTTTTTTTAGGTTGTCTAGCCCTATCACTCAAAAACATGTCAGGTTAGTAAAAGGGAGAGTGGAATTTAACTTGGCATTCATACCCAAGATGATGTAGAATCATTATACTGCATCAACTCATTGAATTACTCAGGCTTAGTATTTAATAACATAATAGATCCCTCCCAAAATATTCAATGTGAAAGTACACTATCCAGTTAAAAGTTTAAAATATTTAGAGGATAGTTAAGGAAATACAGATGCACAAAACACTGTAACTATCCTATAGTGGTCACTTGCCAGACAGTCATTTAATTAACTAATTTAGAAAGAAGGAATCTATTCACAGTCTTTTCCATGTTCTGATATGTGTAGTCTATAAATAATTGGTTCTGATTTTCCCAAGCCTCAGTCAATTCAATTCAATTCAGTATGGTTTTCTGTTTAATTTGGTTTTCAGCTTAGGAGACTACCATCTTAGTCCAAATACTTTGTAGAAACAACTGGCGCACCTGTGCTCACTATAGATTCAGCCCCTAATAAGAAACCTTCAAATGAGAAGATGGGGGCAAGAGGGAGAAATTAACACAATCAAATTACCTCCTCAAAGCTCTCAACTATAAGTAGAACTAAAGTTGGCTTTTAATCCTAAATGTCAACTGCTAAATGCCAAATCCTAATTATCTAATCTTGATAGCCAGAGTCATTAATGGGAAATTCATGGAGAGATTTTAGGTCCTTATTGCTATATCTCTTGGATATAAGTTATTCTACAAATAGTGGGAAGGAAAAAATTTCTCAGTGGATATGTAATACATATTCTAGACAGATAGACCAAAGGCCAGGCTGCAGGAACATGAACCTGAAGAGGCAAATAGATTCTGAAATCTAGCGCTGCCTTCTGCCCAGAGAAAAACTATCTTCTAAATTTAACAAAGGTGTGAGATGAGCTACCAATGGCACTGATCTCTACAATCTCTAAATTCAGGAGTTCATGACAAACTGCCTGGAGTTGCTAGTTAGACCTGAGGTTAGCTTCAATCCCACAAACAACCACTGTGACCTTCTGGAACTATGACATCTGGCAAAGGATGATAGCCTTGTCAGGCTCCAATACCAACATTTAAAGTAATGAGAAGTTGCTCTAAAAGCCTCTGTTATTGCTGCTTTTGGGGGTACTCCTGCCCTGTGTCTACTCTTTCTCGTTTGCATCACAGTGAATCTGGGTTTGCCCCTTCTCTATGACCCAGGTTGTATAAGGAGTATAAGGAGATATTCCTCTAAAGAAGCAACATGCTTTCCAAAAGATGGGTCTCTAAGTCACACATGTGTAAAAGCTTTGAAGTAGGGAAAATATATTTACTTATAATAACAAATTGGTGCTGATTTGAATATTTTTATATGCCAGATACTGTGCCAAATGGTTGATGCAATTTTTTCATTTAACCTTTCTTACCATACTATGAAGTAGGCCCGATGACCCTTACTTGACGGATGGAACAAAACTTCAAATGGTTAAACACCAATCACAAGATCACATAGGTGCCAAGTGTTAGGGCTACAACTACGCAACACCCAAGATCTTAGCCACTAACATTTTTGTATCAGAAGACATAACATTCTTTGCCATTCACAAAGAATAATACATTGAATTTATACTTTAAAGAAATTTTCTATCATTTTAGCCAAATTTTACAATCTGTAATTAGTCTAATTGTCTATTTAAAAGTATGTCTGACACAATACTACTTTCTTAATTACAAGAACATAAATAAATTGCACTGCAGCATCATTCTCATTTGTACAGGAATTCAAAATTATAATTTCAAAGTTTCCATCTACATTCATTTTTCATTATGAAATACATGTAAATTTAAAAATAGGGAAAGAAAATCTCTGTCACCCTACCACTCAAATACAACTGCTAACATTTTGGGAAACATGTAATTAGAGCTCAAAAAAATAATTTGATTACTCATGTAAACATGATTTCCCTCACAAAACCCATAATTCAAAATGAGAGGGAAAAAATTTCAAGTGTTGGAAGGCCAACTAAATTTTTTTAGATAATTCCCACATGGAGGCCAAAGAAAACTTTGTTTAGGCATTATGGAAGAAATTTATAATTTTCTTGAAATAAAAATACATTGTTTCATTATCTCTCACAGTCATAGCATCTTCATTCAATGTTCAAGAATTTTTTTTTAATTTTAGAAGAGAATTTTAATATCCTAAAGAATGCTAATGAATGTTAACTTAAACTATATATATCCCAAGTTGTAATTTTTATGTCTTTTTAATTTTTTTTTTTTGTGGTAACATCGGTTTACAACAGCATATATGATTTAGAGGCATAGGATCCCTCTCTTCAGGCATTGTTAACACACCACAACTTCTACCAAGATACCTTAAGTTTTCTACCACAGTTCATTGTCCTCATGCCCCTCTTACCCCTCCTGCTCTGGAAGCCTCAGTTCTGCAGTCAGATTTCTAGGCTGGTTTGGTTTTATCAGATCCTTTGTTTTGCTTCTTTACCTCTCACCTATAGGTGACACTATCCTATGTAATACTGTCTTGATCCTTTTGACTTATTTCACTTAGCATAGTCCCCTCCAGTTCCACCCCTGTTGTCACAAACAAGAAGAACTTATCTATTCTAAGCTGCAATTCTTCGTGTGGTCAATGATTGTCTCAAAAGATGCTTTTAAACATAAAAAAAAATATATCAACAACAAAATGAAAGACTTTACAATCAATGTGGAGACTTCTCAAAGCTACCAAGTTTTCTGTAAGTATGTCAGGTTCCAATAAGAAAGTCAGTTTCCATCTCCTATTCCCAAACCTTCTTGGTAACAAGAGAATGTAATATTTGACATATAAATATTATTATGATTACAATTATTCAAATGGTAATATAGAAATGACATATAACTTAGATTGCAGGAACTTTCTTGATTAAACTACATACTCACATGCTTGCTTTAATTAAACATATAGGACTTTGAATCACCGTCCACTTCCCAAGACCTCTGAATCCCCACACTCTTGTTTTTTCATCCCTGATCCCTCCTCTTTCTTTAAGGATCTAAAGAACGCAATAGCCTTCTAGTTAAGTCACCAGGTCGGCCCTATTCTCCTGACCCCCTGTTCCTCAGTTTCTCTATCTGTCTCTCTGTCTCTCTGTCTCTCTCTTTCATTTTTTCAAACACTAGTTCTGAAATGCTGTCAGACAAGTGATTCAAACAGGTAGTGAAAAGTCAAATTGTGAAAAGGTGCACTGCCAATGAGAAAGAATGAGTTTCTACATGAAAGTGGTAGAGTTCCCGGCATTCTTAGGACAGTGGATGTTTACCATCTCCACAAGACGTGTTCTGAGATAACCTTTCCACTTCTTGCCTAGATAAAACCTCAAATCATATTCAACTTCTCTAAAAATTGGTACAAAGCATTATGTCAAATGAGGCTCAAAAGTGGTTAAAAAGGAAATTTATAAATACATCAAGTTGTGCATGTTTTTTAAATTTAAACCAAAAGTATTATTGCCTTATGCAATTTTTCATTAAATATATTTTCCTCAGTCCCTCTGGATTAGCTGAAGCACTTGGTGGGCACTTAATCACTTTTTGGTGAATGGCTGAACACTTAAAAGAATATTCCTCTCTCTTTAATATTCTGACTTTGGGTTCTGCTGAAAAATGTATGCCTAGACATCCAATGATGTAAAGTTAAGAACTCTTCCTAATAATGAAGTAAATACAACACAATAAACTTTAGAATTGTTTAAGGTATGCATCCAATCAATTGTTTCAATCATTAAATCTAAAAGTTACATAAAAGTTTCTGAATATTGTCTTAATTTACTCTGATGCATAATACTATAAGGTTCAAATATCACTAGAACTTCTTTTTACTTTGAATTTAAAAAGAAAATTGTCTTGGTTCATAGTCTTTTCTTCTTTACACCAATAGATGTAAAAACAGACAATGGGTAACATAGCAGTGCAATCATGGTTAAATTAGCCTAAATCAAAACAAGACAAGTCAAAACAAAAATCAAACACTAAATCAAAACTGGCAAAATTCCCAGAAGGTCACCAAACTTAGATGTAAGAAAATTGTCAACATTTCCTGAAATTTTCAGATATCTCTGAGATTTTCATTAGTAAAAATCAAAATGCCAGAGAAACTGTAAAGAGATAAAACTAAATTGAATCCTTAGAAGAAAACAATCATTAGAAAAGATCTTTTTCACGACTGAGAACTATTGATCTTCTTGGCATATTTTCAGTGGTTATTCAAGAAGGAAATCTTTTCATTTAAAAATCAAAATGGGTTAGGCATGACATATGGATCTATAAAACTCCAATAGCACTCTGCAACTTGACATGTGTCTCTGTTACATGTATCTGATTTTTCAGAAGGGAAGGTAGTTCAAAGAAAAATGTACTTATTAGAACAAAAGGAAACCTGAGATGCTCCTCAGTGTCACCAGAACCTAAGCATTCATAAACCTTTAGCCAAGAATGAGGCCTTCAAAGCCCCAGTTCCTCACTACAGCTAATGCGTGCACATGTTAATAGGGTTCCTTTTTTATTAAAAAAAAAAAAATGATTCCTTTATGTCTTTGCACAAATTAGACAACCTAATTTTTTAAATCACTGTTCTACAAAAAACTTGTCCTCCAGTGATTTTTCATGTGCAGTCATCTGGGAACCAATGCTTAAAGAAGTGATTCTGTAATTGTGATCTCTGACAACATTTAAAACCTTTCAGAAATGTTTAAAAGGGTGTATTATTTTATGAAAAACTTGAAGTTCTTTTCTGAAACAAATGCTTCCACCAGCTGAAACAGAAAGTCCATTAAATTAATGCAATCTAAATTACCACTTTCTCATTAGGATCTAATTTTCAGAGATAAAAACAGAAAAAAAAAAAGACCTTTAGCTTAAATCATTTGTTAATGTTCAAGGTAAAATAATACCAAATTCTTAAGCATTTATTATGAGTCAGGCATTATGAAAAGAAGTTTGTATGTGCTAACTCACTTACTAGTCACAACAAAACTGCTAAAGAGGTTCTATTACCCATTTTTTTCTAACAAGGAAATAGAAACAAAAATGGGTTTAAACTATTAGTAACAGAGTTGGTTAGGATTCAGGGTTCTGAGATGGAGAGAATTGGGGAACTTGGCCTCCAGGGCTAGTTCTCTTTGAGTGAGACTAGACCACCTGCCAAAAATATACATTTCAATGGCATGTCTTATAAGTACAATAATGAACCAGACTAGAGATTATTTTAAGCTGCTAAATATAATCCAAAGATATTAAATACAAAATAAAAACAGTTATGCACATTTGGTGATGTGTTTTACTCACAAAAGTTTTAAGATTGGCCTTAATAGTAAAACCATCCAATTTGGACCACCAATATGAACTTAAATGAATGCCAGGTAACTTTCATCAAAACTTTGCTGAGTCAGGTTATTCAAATCAAGTATAACGAAGCTAACATCTTTATAATTATCTCTACTCCATGCCTTATCCCTCCATGTGGAAAATTAAAAACTCATGGGCATTACAATATTGGTCATTCCTAATTGGCCACTCGCTGTCAGCAGTGCTACCACATCCTGTCACTGCAAATTGCGACATCACAAACTCTTTGCTCTTCAGTTAAATTACCCAGAACATATAATTTGATTACTGAGTTTGAATGTGCTTCCACAAGCCTTTGTTTTTCCCATCAGAAGATGTGCCTCTGATCTTCCCTTTCATTCCCACAGCTACTCCTCATTTCAAACACTAAACCAAAGAGAAAACCCCACTTATATTAAATGGTAATTATACTCAATATAATAACATTACATTCTGATTATATCCACCTTAATAGCATTAAATTGTAATTTCAAAAGTATGCAAATGAAGACCTGATTTTTTTAATAATGGAGTTACTGAAATGTTTATATGCTGTAGAACTTATGTTTTTTCCAGATGTCACATAAGATTGGTAATAAGGTATAAATGCTTGCATTTAAAGATGCGATGAAAGTCATAGAAAAGCACTCCAAGTTAAACATCTAACATAAAATTTTTTTACTGAAATTAAAGGAGAATCAAGAACAATTTCAAAGTACTAAATTATTTGGCATGCTTTTTGGAATTAATTCCATAAATATTTTTTTCACTTTAGAACTATTTGGTCCTAAGAGGATCATCCAGATCAGCTCCAATCAAATAATCTGAAAGGAATTGCTTTTTGTGTATGTGTTTTGAGACATTTTGAAATTATTGCAGTTTAGAAGAAAAATGATTCTTAAATTACCTCACCTACCTATTTTGTGTGTGTGTGCTTAGGCCTATTCTTGTTCTTGTACTCACTCTATTTTCAAATCTATAGTTTTGAATAAACCTTGCTATAACTGGATAAGATTCCATTCTATTTTCTCTCTCCAGAACCTGAAAGTACCTATTAACTACTTCAAAGTGGGTTCTCTTGGAGGCCACAGTTTGTGACTTTTAAATTCTTTCTTACCATTTGAATTTTCTTTCACATGAATGATATTCTGGAGAGCCATATTGTAAGGAAGGCTAATAAAATGTGAATGTTAATAGTGTGAATATTAGTAATAATGTTAATATGAAAGCCTATGAGATGGAAAAATCTTTTACCATAGTCAGGGGGTTGGTAAAAATTAGACTGTCCATTTGAGCAAATTTGTTTTATTTTTTCTAAAAAGTTTTATTTATAATATGTAATAAAATTATAATGTGAGGATATCTATGTATTCACATTCTGATTCAAGGAAAAAACTAAATTCTAAAGGTGTGTCTGACATATAAATAAAAGATCTTAGCATGTTAGCCACAAAGTTTTTATTTTGAGGTATATGGGAATTAGATTTTTAGTTTGTGTATGTACACAAGCATGTGCATATTTTGTACTAATACTTATGCTAGATACTTTAGTAGGGTAATCTCACTTAGCTCACACAACAATGTGAGGAGTAAACACTATGCCACTATAGTATTCATTTTACAAAAGAATATGAGGCTCAGAGAAGTCACACAACTCTCCTGGAACACAGAGAAGCAGGAGAGAAGGCTCTGAAGTTAGGTTTGCCTCAGATTAAGGTTCCATTCCTAACCATTCCTATTTGCCCAGTTCTCTTAACACAAGTTTAATATCTGTGCCATAAGAAGTCTGTATCTCTCACTCACAAACTGGCATACAAAAAAAAAATAGCTTGGAAAACAAACACTCTGTACAGAAAGTCTTGGTACAGTTAGCACTAGAGACCATAGTACACATGTGCTGGGATTGAGTCATGCCTACTCTAACCCTTTATCCAAAGTCAGATTTTCTAATGCATTTAAACCCATTTGCAAAGCTTTTCTATTTCTGTACTAATAACTTAGAAACAGCTGGAATACTTTTAGCCAAAATTTTGAAATCGCAGAACTCTATAAAAAAGAAAGCCACCTGAGACTATCCAGGGATCAGAAATGTTGAATTCTAGTTCACTTAGGAAAACTGGTAAATTGGTATGAATCCTTTTAATCTATTGCTTAAAAAAAAGCTTGCACATTTTTTATATAATTTGCAATGATAACAAGAACAATCTGGAATCATATCAATGGGGGACAAAGGTTTATGTTATTATAGCCTGAAAGCTCATACCTATCTTCTTTGATTCATTGCAGCTCTAAAAAATAAAAAAATAAAAATTGTTTCAATCCTAAATTTTTCTAAAACAAGTATGCAAGTTCCACAGTATGGAAATTGCGCAAGATGATGGCTAAGTTTCTATCCTTGTTATGGTCCACCGAAGTCCACAGTATGCTTTTGAACAAGTTGAAGCCTTGCTAATGAACACCTAAGATTTTCTGGAAAAAAAAAAAAAAAAAAGATCTGTTTCCTCCTCCCTATGTGGAGGGGAATCTGCAAGTGCTTGCCCTTATCGCCTGAACTGAGCTACAACTCAATAGCTCTGCAACTTGAGCAAACTGTAGCATCACCTGGAGGGGTCATTAAGACTCAGATGGCTGGGCGTAGCTCCCAGAGTTTGAGTCTGGGGTGAAGCCCAGACCCTAGATTTTGCATTTCTAAAAGTCCCCAGAGGGAACCTACTGGCCAAGGACCACACTTTGGAAACACTGCTGTAACTCACTTGTCAAGCTGCCACATTTGAAAATCACCTGAGAACAGTTTGTTGAGATTTTCTTCTTCTTTTTTAGGATAGACACCCAAAGTCCTACTTCAGTGATTCTGATTTAATTAGCCTGGGGGTGCTGTTTAAACAAATTTTTCAGAGCTCAAAAATAAACAAAAGACTTGGGGAAAAGTCAAAAGAAGCTAAGCACCAAACTGAAGAGCACAACTTTGAGCAGGAGAGAAAAGGGGGGGGTGGAGGGGTGGGGAGGGGGGTAAGCCCTGGGGATTACAATGCTGTGAAATTTATATATAAATTTTAAAAAATAATAAATAAATAAATAATTCAGATAGCTGCCTTTAAAACAAATGTCAAAATTAATGGGATTACAATGATGTGAAATTTTTATATAAATAAAAAAAAAACTTAATGCAAAAAAAAATTCTTTTTTTTCAGAGCTCTAAAGTGCCTTAACTCTGCTGCAACTTAGTGAAGGAAGCGCTGGTCTTCCTACAGCCCACTGAGGGGGGGAACCAGGGATCACATTCCCCAGGAAGGCTCAGGTGGATACCACAGAGCCTTCCAAGGAGGCAGAAGAGAATGAGTGTTGGGGAGTAAATCACTATTCTTTATTCATTCTCAGAGGGCAAACACTCAGAACCAGAAACCAGTGTCCAGAGACCCCTCAAGATCCATTAACACCGAGTCTGCAAGGCAAACTCTGACAATCCAGCTTGGAGTCTGAGAGTAGAGTTTACCTCAGGATCACCAACTACCTCCCTGCATGGAGAAACTGAACCCTCAGGTCCCTATAAATGCAAAGTTTAACCCCCAGAAAGCCAGTCCAGAGGATCCCTGTTTGTCATTCTGGAGGGAAGAAGGGAGAAAGCGCTGTCACCTTACCTGGCGGGGGCGTCCAGAGTTTGGGTTGCAGTTACAGTCCGCTGTTTCGCCAGGGGTGTCCCGGGAGTGACAAACCTCAACCTGGACAAAACCTGGCTGAAGGGGTGTGCTGCGGGATACCCCCAGCCCCGAGCGCAGCCTCCCGGCAGCCCTGCTGAGCGCCGCAGAGCTGCGACTTGCTCTCAGCCCCTGGAGGTGGAGCCCGAGAGAGATAAGGTCCGCGCTCCCCCACCCACCTCCCTTTTCGGACGACGACCGGTGGGTGGATTTTGGATCCGGATCTCAAAGTGCGAGCTGCTAATGAAAGCCCGCTAGAAACATGCTCAATTCAAATCCTGCTGAGGAGAAAATGCACGAGTGGGAGGTGGGATGAGGGACTTAATTCGGGCAGCGGGAAAACCAAGCTGAACGTGCAAAAATCGAGGCAGGCAAGGACCTGTGATGATCAGGAGGCTGACCTGTGACAATGCCCTCCCGCACTTTCTGAGAGCTAACCTCAACAGCTGGATGATGGAGTTGCCTTCGACATAAGGTAACAGAGAATGGAAAATTTGCCATAGATAGGCAGTGACATTTAAAGACTTAGAAATTAGAGGGAAGTCTTGTAATAAAGCCACTTATGAAAATAAGTGTTTAATGAAAATAAGGTATTCTTGGTATTCTACCCCTTTTAATTCATTCATCACAAAGTAGCCAGAAAGTTCTCTAACATTCAGGTATTAGGACTGGAGTGTGCTCTGCTACTGTCCAGGCTCCTGCTTCCCATTTCTCTTCCTACTCCTCTCTGATTCCCCAATTCCTGCCCACAATATGGCCTTTTTCGCCTTCCTTATACAAACCAGCGTGTTCTATCCCACCTGTAATTTCAACTGCTTCCAAATCTCTGTCACAGACCTTATCATAAGTTGCCCGCTTTTCCTAATTCAGGACTTAGATGCCACTTCTAGCTAGTCCTTTCTGTATATCCCATCTAAATGGAACCACCCGCAACCATCCCATGCCAAATCCCATTTAATTCTCAACAGATTGTTAGTGGGCAAAATGAGAGGTACCCAAGGATCCCTATATGTGCATGCTCTAAAGAGATTCTGCCATCTCCTGAATAAAGAATACTCTTAGTGTGAAAGATCTTCAATAGGATAGTGCACATAGAGAAGAAAGAGTAATCTTTTCCTAATGAAACACCCCAAGTTACCTATCCCTCTCATGGTAAATGCCCAGACAAACATGTCTGAGCAAAATCGAGACTGCTGAGGCCTGAAAAGTTGCCACAATTCTAAGACACATTCCAGTAGGTCACCATAGGAAAGGGGCAGAAAGGGTCAGGCAAGTCTGAAAAGAAAGGAGCAATCCAGCTGCCATTGAAGCCTCTCCACAGGAGCCTTTCTCACTCATACATCTTCCAAGTGTCTCTACAGGTCTCAATTCTGTATGTGTCCTTCCGTGTCCTCCAAATCCTTGTTTCAAATTCAAAACAAAAAAACAAGGACACCCTCCTTTACAAGTTCACTATGTGTTTCTTCCTTCAAAGTCTTGTCACCCTCAGCTCCACCCTTCATCAGATGGGGCAGGGGGCAGGAAACCTTCCCCTTTTATGGAAATTACACTAATTTAAGATCACTTATCACTACTTCAACTTCTAGTTTTTATTATTCATTGTTCATGTGATTTGTATCTATGTGAAGTTAAGCTCTATGAAGACAGAGACTTGGTCTCATTTCCAGTTTTATCATCTACACCTACAACAATCTCTGGAACATAGTAAATAAATATCAATAAATATCAACTGAATTAAAATTTGAATTACTTTCTCCTTAGGGGAGAACCATTTCAAAGAAAAGATATCCTTCAGTGGTTAAATCTTACTGAATTCCTATCATATAGATTTAAACATCTTCTTGAGATAATCATCACTTCCTCATTCATTCATTCATTCACAAATTCAAGAGGCACTCTGTTGTTACATATACAAGTTTCTTCATGGGTTATATAAATGAACACACAAAACTTCCCAATATCAAGTAATGTATAGTAATATCCTTATAATACTTTTATTACTCTAGAGAATATACCTCAGTCTATCAGTAAATAGGCTCTTGTACTTTACAAAAAAATTGAAGTCCTACCAAAACCAGATCTACACACAATTGTTACCTATCTACTTAATTTTCCCATCTATTAAAATAGAAAAGGGATCCTTTCTCTTTTGCTCTATGTCCCACTTTTCTGTTGCCTCGGGGACCAGGCCTTTTGATGGTTTCATTTCTCCTTTTAGTTATAAGTTTTTACTCTTAAATAGTTTTTTTTAATGTATTTTATACGGTCCTATCCTAGTTCACATGAGTCTACTTAGGAAACTTCTCCAGCCAAGTTTATTTAGATTCTTCTGCAGCCGATTTTTCACCTATCTGTCCTGTCTGCTTACAGGATCCTCTTCTGCTCATCTCTAGATACCTATACCTAAGACTCTTCTTCTCTCAGTGAATTCTTAAGTCACATTGTTGATTTCCTAGGCTTCATTGGTAGATGGGCTTCTTAATTGTAGATACCTATTGGTACACAGGAGTCTATTGATCCCCAGGTTTATGTTGAGCATTTTGCATGTAAATATACATGTTAATTTTCCTGGAGAGAAGTTCCACAATTTTTTAGATTCTCAAAATATGACCTCTTGACCCCACAAAAATAGAAGAGTTCACATCTATGTCTGCAATGTAGGTCTCTTTCTCCAACTTTAAAGCCTGTATCCCAATTATCCACAAATTCTTCACTTATGTGAATGAAAGACACTGAGGAAAATATGGTCAAACCTGAGTTAATTACCTTTCTGTCCCTCTCCAAAAATAAACACACAACAACAAATAAGCCTATTCCTCAGCCTGCTCTCCTACCTACCCCAAAGGACCCACATTCATCCAATTGTTTAAGATGTTGACAGTCTTCACTCAAGCAATCATATAGAATTGAAACAATAACCAGGATGATGGTAAAAAAGTCAAGAAGAATGAATGTGTAAATTTGTAGTTTTTTTAATTCAAAAACTCTATAAAAGGAACACTTCAATTCTCAATGCATTGGCTCTTCACTTCTTTTTTAGTTGACTATGTAATTCTTTAATCCCCAAACACAGTTCACACAGAATGCAGAACCACTGGAGAATATGATTTCTTTTGCCTCCACAGAGAATCTAAAGCCTCACAAGTCTACCCCCACCAAAAAAAAAAAAAAAAAGAAAGAAAAAAGGTAATCCTAACCTTTATCCAATTAAAACATTAACAGTGGTTTTCTAGTGCTCTTAAAATAAGTTCTATGCTACTTAACATGTCTCTTAGTTTCTTACCTCTCCACCTTCAAAGCTTTCTACTCCCTCCCTAGGTCCTACATGAGCTATTTATTTCAAAGTATTTTGAAATATATATTCTTAGTATTGTATTATTATACTCCTCGATAAATATGTCCTTTTGTTTACAAATACATTTATTTTTCATTAAATACTTAAGATTTGCATATGCATATTTATATTTAAAATTCAGAAAAGAGGATTTGTTTGCTAAGTAAAATTTCCCAATCTTTGTTTTGGGCATTATTGGATCCAAATCTACACTATTACCTCTTCTTCTTTAAAATCAGAGGTATAAGTCACAAAATTATAATAGCAGAGACCAAAAATGCCCTTCATCTCTTTATATTCCTCATTGTCTCTGCTCAGCCCCATCAAAAGTCAGACCATCTACACAGAAATAACTTTTAAAAAGATTGCCTATAGTTGACATATTTTTCTATGAGGAATTCCTCAAGACTCACTTCTTCTGTTCAAAGTAATAAATTATTCTCTTCTCTAGAAGAACAAAGTTTGTATCATTGCTATATGATTGCAATTTAAATTTCAAATTCTCAACAACTAAAGCATATTTTATAAATATACCACTATGAACTTTAGCCATATGGCTACAAATAAAATTCAGAACCACTGAGAGCAGGTGTCATTACATAGATAGGTACATAATACATAAATACATAAATAACAAATATTTACTGAAGCAAGCCAGAGTGACAAAATCCAGGGACATGAAGATTGATATGTAAGTAGTGAGAACATTAATATTATTCCAGTCCCCAGACTAGATGTGGGAAACACAATTGTGGTTTAAAAAATAATAATAAATTCTTTAAATATCAAAAACAACTAAAATCATCAAAATAAGGCACCATAACAAAGGCAGGCAGGCAGTTCTCAAGTGTTCTCTTTAGAAATATGCACGTGGCCCTCTCAAGCAGTTTCTGATGCTCTCACCTTTTCCTCCAGTCAAACTATTTAAATGAAATACCATTAATCTCCAAACAAGGCCATGCCCAAAGATGTTACCTGGAAAGGGAAACATGTATGTAATTACCTGGTAGCCCTTAATCTGTTAACCAACAGAAACCAATTCTGGGCAAGTTCAGCAGCAAAGGAACATATTAGAGACATAGTGGCTTCAAAACTCTAAGACTGAGAACCAGGTTCGGAAAGGCAAATTGGACAGGATCAGAATCTGGAGAGCAGACGCTATACAATGGGACTTCTATCAAGCACCACAGTTTGAGAGAACAGACTATGTCTGTTTTCCTGAAGGACTTTTTTCAAGACCCAAATCTCAGAAAGAAGGGAGAGAAAAGAGAGTGAGAGAGAGCTCATTAACCTCATTTAGGTTACACGCCCACTTCCTGAGCCAAGAGAGAACAGATCTACTATTCCCAAAGCCAGTAGGACCTCCTTCATTAGTATAGAACATTTTTATAAGCCTGAGAGATATCTGAGAAGACAACTTCCTTTAAACTCTAGGAGGCTTCTGCTCAATTCCAAGAGTTAGCAACTAAAGACCAGTGTCTTGTTCATTCATAGACCTTGAAATCAGGTTCCTACTTGGGATTTTGGCTTCAGTATCTTGTCCATCTTCCTAGCCTCTATCTAGAGTAATTATAAACAGAGACATGGTGTAGTGTGTCTGATAGTTGGCTTTAAATTATAGCTCAACTGCATCTTCCCAGAGAATGTCTTTATCCCCTTTGACAATCACATACTATTTAATGAGATGCACACAAGGTTACTGGGCAGTCAGCTTCTCCAGGGGGTAATCATTTCCTTCTGTGGCTGGCACCTTCCTTTGATCACACTAATTTACCAATAGGCAGAGAAAATGACTTTTCCAACTATCTGAGGCTCCCTTGGCAGATGGCAACCAGTATCTCTAGAAAAGCATGGGGTTTGTTTTTTGTGTTTTCTTTTTTTAGTTTTGGTTTTACCATTCCCTTTTTACAAAAAAAAAAAAAAGTTTGAATGGATCTATTTCTACTATGTCTACTATGGTCTTCCTATTAAAGACCATAATATGTAGCCAGAAAATATCAAAACCTTCATATTTTCCTTCTGTCTCTGAAAGATTCTAAAGGTCTGAGTCCCAAGTTACTACAAGCTACAGTTTAACAAGCTTTCCCCTCTTGTATAATAATGATGGCCAACTTCCCAGCCTTGGATAGAGGCATTCCTTTTGTTCTCCATCCTCTTTTGCCTAGATAATTTACATGTAAAACTCTGTGACTTGTCACACCCTACCTCTAACCCTATTTCAATATCCACTTGGGTGCAATTGAAGAAACCATTTCTAATTTACACAGAAAATCAGTTCTCTGAAAATATATGAATAGTGCACAGAAGGACTGGAAAGCTAAGTTCAAGAAAAGAGGAATCAGATAAAGTTTCAGAGGCAGCAGGCACTACTTAGAATTCCTAAAAGAATACCACCAGTGGTAGAAATGAGCTCATTTTCTCCTTTTTATTCATATATTAATCTATTTCATGTATAAGGATAGTGAGTTTCATTGATCTAGTTTGAGTTACTTGCCAACCCTTTAGATTAGGAAAGAACAGGGTTCTAACTGTACTAGCTTGTGCAAACTGCACACAACAGGAAAGAAGAAATCCTCATAGGAAATCAGGGTGCTCCACCATAAAAGGAGCTATGTATGCTGAGTGGACAAAGCAGTCACTAGAGAGGCAAGTCATGCCATTTCTTTAAAACTTCTGTAGAACCAGCTGTTCTCCTTCTCCTTCCATCTACATTGATTCAGAGATAAATTAATATGTAATAATTAAATTCTACTTAAGATATAGGATGTCATAACCCTATGCTAGAAATAACCGGGAAGTACCTCAGATGTGCTCTGCTGAGCTATAGGCCTGTTGTTTCCAGATTGTGATTGTAAAAGATGCTTCCAGGGGTCCTTGGTTTCAGCACCCATTATAATATCACTGCACCACTCAACCTGCAGAGTGCATTATCCATACAGACTGGGATAGTATTCCAAAATGGGCCAGTAAGAATTCTCTCTGTAACTTTAGTAGAGTGAGAAAGAGGAGTTTTTCTAGATTAGTTTTGGTTTATTCCTAAGGTTTTGAACTTGTAAGTCTAGATCTTCCTAGGATACACACTGACAATGAAGCCAACACAGAGAAAAGCAAAATTACAGAGAGTAATGACTCTACTGACATCATTTGAGAGTCTGCATGTAGCCATTACTAAAATTAGGCCTACTTTCTGGATTTTCCTTTTATGTGAGCCAATAAATCCTTTTTTTTTTTTTTTTTCTGTTTTAGATGATCTGAGTCAGGCTTCTGCAGCCCTCCGTGAGAAGAGCCCTAAATTGAACACCCAAAAGCAATTCTGAAAGTAAAAGACTCATAAGAAAGCAAAATGTTGATATAAAATCCTTATGCATCTCTAATCTTCCTTAAACTTATAGTTTTAATATCACTGGACCATTCAATTTGTCAAGGGTAGATTAAATATCAGTGCTTAATATTAGAGCTTGTCAACAATCATGGAACTATTTATACATCCCTTCAAAGTCCAAAACCCCAGAAAGTTCAATTCATCATAATTTTGTTGATGATATGCAGGTCTTATTTCTGGGAGTATGTTCTTAGATCCAAATGTAAGAATTGCAAATTGGCAGGTAAAAAAGAAAAAAAAATAATGCAAATGTATACACAAAAGTGTATGCAGAGAGAAGGTGGAAATAATTCTTCCATTTTATAATATCTTTCTTATTTTCAGAGTTTCAAGTTCTTCTGGCCAATTGAACTCGTGATGATTTCATATTTCCCAGGATTTTGAGTCACATTTCTTATATTTTTATTTTAGGGCAGAAAATTTTACATTTAAGCTGTAACATAAAAATGAGAAACTACCCTCTATCTAACTAGCTGTAATAATTTGTCAGGTCTCTACCTATAGAAACTCTTTAGAAAATGTTTCATCATGGTTAACTCAGAGAGGGGGGAAGATAAGAGGAAACTAGTCTGCATTGGAATCATTTATACACAGGCAGCTTCAAAAGTAAAAGATCTCTCCTTTGTTTTTTACATCACTTGTGACTGAAAAATACCTGGAGTCAAAGCACATAACAGTACTGATTTTCCCTTGAGATACAGTTAAAAATTGGAAAGGAAGGCTTCTACAAATCATGTAAGATCTGAATTTTGTTTTCTCCAGGTAAATGATTCAGCTCTCATTCCCTTAAATTTCAATTCTGTTTACTTTCAAATATAAAGGTCACTTTGACCAGATTTGAGAGAGTTCATCCTATGTCATATGAAAAATCAGGATGATGAATGGAATGATAGTTTAAGCTCTAAAGTGCTTAAACTTATATGGGGACAGTGAAATCATAGTTATGATCATACATAGTTATACATCTATAATTACATGGATTGTAACTGGCACTCTTTTTCTTAGTTCTCCTGTTCAGTAACTCATAGCTAGTTGAATATGCTAGTTCCTGATTCACAACTTTCTTTGTTAATTCTGGATATAAAATCTTTCTTAATCTTCCAGGTGACCATTGTTCTTAAAAGGGAATGTGTGGACTTAGTATTTGTAAGGATTCTGCCCTAGTCTAAGAACACAGAGTGATGGAATTAATCTTTTCTTAATTATATGTGTCTGTTGTGTATAAAATATGCTTTTTTAACTCAGATTTTCCCTCTAGAACTTGCCTTCGTAAATTAGGCCACCTGCCTGCACCATGTCCTGTTATAAGGAACAGGGAGAGAAATAGTTCTCTTCTGTTCTTGCCAAGGTATTAGTTGGGCTAAAAGCATACTTGGGAAGCCTCTTGGAGTAGCAAAGGCCATGGAGGGGGAAGAAGGGGAAATGCCTTAGCTGGCTGCATGCCAGAATTTCAAAAATGCCAAATTACTCAAATGTAACCGTCGTTTGCCAGAATCTGTGTACAGGAAAGAAGTGGTATCCTCCTCAGCTCTGCCAGAACTCAAACATGATCAACCTTGGAGCTTGAATGTGAGAACCATAAGGGTCCGAGAGCAACAAGATTTAAAAGGGCCTAATTCTACCTCTCACCACAGCTGGCCCCTGAGAAGAGTGGACTTCAAGACACAACCTCGACAGTCTTCTTCCAATCCTGAAATGCAACATTTTTCAGAGGTCAACTTGATGCAACTGAGACAGATTCTCATCCAGGGATGCTGAAATCTAAAGCTGTAAGAGGATATTTCTAGAATTTCCATATGAATTTTTCTCACCTTTTCCCCTAAAGCTATGGGGCTCTAAAATATTTCTTAGTGTTAAGGAACTCTAGAGCATTTCAGCATAGGTTTTACTCCATAAATAGCTGGTAAAAGAAAGAATTAAATGTATTTTTATTTTTCCTTTTGCTACAATCCTCAATCATTGCAGCTTCTGCTTTTAACGTGTCCTCATGTGAGACCTTATAGAACATACTTACTCCTCAGTCATTGTAAGAGGGTGTTTAATTCAGAAATGTCTCTTTATATTATGGAAAATATATGTTGATCTGTCTATCTTTGTGACTGGTGAATTTATCTCTATTTTGAATAATTTTAGACTTAGCATTACAAATTCTATCTGAACCTGCTCACACTCATTTCTCCCTTAAATGATAAATATACTTGTTGCTTGAGCAGTGAAGCATTGCTAGGATCATTCCCATATGCAACTGAAAAGAACAGAAGTCTGCTCATGAAGAGGTTTAAGTGATCCTAGACAAATAGCCTAGGATCCTTAGACAAATAGCCTAAGATCAAGAGTAAAATTATTAAGGTCTCATAACATTTTTCAGTTCCATTTATTCTCACCTTGCTCTTCTTTAGGAATCTGGAAAACTTAACTTGGCAATAATCTTCACATACAGTGAAGTGTGATGGAAAGTATTTGTCTTATAAACAACAATGTATTTATCTCTCAAATTTAACCGAATGTGTATTAGCACCTGCATTTTCATTCTAGATGAAAATTTATTCCATATGTGCAAAAACATCTTAGTTAACAGTACATATTTTCATTATAATTAGAAAAAATAAAAAATTTCAAATTAACATCAAATTAGCTATTTGAAGACTTGACTAGCAAATATTCAAAATCCCCACCAATGCACAATGTTTGTAAGGTTACAAGTAAAAGCTTCAAACATGATAAGATTCAAAACAATATCCTCTTCAAGATAAACAAGTTTCACATTAAGGAGGGTTGAAATATAGACTCAAAATATTAAAGTCTATCTATCATTCCATCCACCAACCATATAACATCAAAATGACATATGACATCAAAATGAGGATCACTGAAACCTCTTCATGAGCAGACTTCTGTTCTTTTCAGTTGCATGTGGGAATGACCCTAGCAATGTTTCACTGCTCAAGCAACAAGTGTATTTATCATTTGAGGGAAAAATGAATGTGAGAAGGTTCAGATAGAATTTGTAAAGCTAAGTCTAAAATTATTCAAAATAGAGATAAATTCATCAGTCACAAAGTCAGACAGATTAACATATATTCTCCATAATACAAAGAAGCATTTCTGAATTAAACACCCCTTTTACAATGACTGAGGAGTAAGTAAGTATATTCTAAAAGGTCTCACATGAGGACACGTTAAAAGCAGAAACTGCAAAGATAGAGGATTGTAGTAAAAACTGAAAAATAAAAATTATAAAGCAAATGAAATTTACTTCCCCCTGCAAATGCTCAATACTAGCAAGGTTGTCCTCAAACAGCACCACTGTTTTATTACTAACCTTAAAACAGTTTATGGCACTTTATCTCATCAAAAAGAAAATCTTGGTGGGTCTCATATGCCTATGTTGGTATTATAACTTAATTTAAGCTAAAATTTCTAAAAAGAAATTTGATGCTGTGCATTAGCAGCCTTTAAAGACCCATACTCTGGCATCATAATTCTGTTTTTAAAAAATGCCAAAATAGAATAATGAGAAAAATAGGCAAAGATGCATGTGCAAAGTCATTATTTAAAACATTTACAATGAGTGAAACAATAAAAATAAAATAAGCCCAAATGTTGCAGATTAGTTAATTATGATGTCAGAAAAATATTTCTGTAAAGTCCAAATAATAAATGTTTCAGAACTGCACAGACCATACTGTCTATCAAAACTACCAGTCCCCCAACAACCATGTCAATTATAGTAAATTCATGGAAGTATCTGGGTTCCAGTAAAACTTTTTTAATAGATATTGAAATTTGAACTGATATCATTGGCAAACATGTAATATGCCTTTAGTTATTTTTAACAATTTAAATTATAAAAGTTACTCTCAACTAATGGGTTTTATAAATAACAGCAGACCATATTTACCAACCTCTATGTTAAATTTTAATATCTTTAAAATGTTATGTTCATTGCTTAATATCAGTCAAAATTACAAAAATTAAGAGGGAGAAAAGAAAAAGAAGAAAGAAGAAGAGGAAAGGGAGATAAGGAGAGGAAGGACAGGAAAATAATATGCAAATCAATTTATAGTAGTTATTTCTCTTTTTTTAAGGTCAAATATCTTTGTGACCCTGGGGTTCACAACCCCCCTCCCTGACCAGCCTCACCCCAATCCCTCCCCCCAAGTTGCATACTTCAATTTGGTTATTAGCTTGTTTTGACTAATTACTGTTTTATATTGGGGGAGTACATGTCATATATCACCCAAATGACAAAAATACAATTTAACTCAAAGCACAATTAAAACAAAGAAACAAAAAATAATGACATCTCTCAGACTATGGATGACATAAATAATTTTTCTTTTGTTCTTTATTTGTTATATTTGGGGCATTTTTCTATTCTGTCTTTTCATGAAAGAAGATATTTTAAGAACTATTTGGCTAAAAAGATTCATTTCTTTCTCATCCCTTGGAGACTAATCAAAAACTATTGAGTTTGAAATTCTTGACAAATCTCACACATTTTAAGCAATAACTTTTAAACATTACCACTTTCTAACACCAAAACTAACAATTCATTTATCTACTGAGGAATAGACTTTTAAAGTTAAATACTTACATCTTAGCCCCAAAGTCAAATCTGTTCCCTTTTTTAATTTCCCTCCCACCTTTGGGAATCCTTCAGTTTCTCCCCATCCATTAAATGCAGGTCACCCCCATGCTGACACTGTGACTCTTCCAACTATTGCAAGGGGCTGCAGCCAGCCCAGCACCTCAGCTGCCCCCCTCTCATTCCAGATGCTCCACCCAAAACCCACTCACATGCACCCACTTCTTATCTGTAACTCACCTATTACTGGTTCAGTTCAACTAACGAGCAACCTGTGTTTGCTGCATCAATACTATGGTGTTTATACAGGATAATGGCTCTCTCTGTAGGCCTTCCAGAAATATCTTACTGTTTATTTTAAAAGGAGGTTTGGAACCCTAGTATCTCAACTCAATTGAATAATTAACTGACAGGCATTTTGAGGTATTCAAGTCAGTATTTCCCAAGAATATCTCATAAATACTTGTCCTATGAGAATTGCAATGGGGCGGGGGTAGGGGGAAAAGAAACCAAGATCTGTGTATCATTTTGGGAGATGTTGCCTACAATATTTCATTTCAGATGCACGATTTGTATTGGCAGAAAGACTCAGTATTTGCAAAGGCTTTGCAATGTTCAAAAGTAAGGATACCCTTTTAACTTTACCCAAGTCATTGTATTTTAAAATTATTTGAAGCTTTCCCACACCCCTCCCCTTCCCAGCCTTGTTTTAATTGGAGCATGTAAATATCTAGCAGAAGCAGTGTGTTCGAGTGTTTGAGAGGAGGTAAGGGCGGAATAACATGTCCTAGTATCTCAATTTTCTCTTCATTGCACTGTGATGCTCTCAGACCCTGAGTCAGTCCCATCCTGGCTTGAGGTCCTGTGTAGCACCAGCTGCTTTAGCACTGCTGTCATTTGCCTCCAACTGCCTCCTCCCCTTGCTGCTTTTCCTTCTACCAATCTTCCTGACTCGGCACCACATGTGCTATCACTCTAATATATTCCTGTTGTTCCTGGGTGCTCGCTCACCAATTACGTATGTAAATTTAAATTAAAAGCACCAGAGCTTCTCTAACTGCTGCCAAAAATTAGCATATGTTTTTGGTGTTTGAGACACACACACAGCTGACATTTTTAGAAAATTACATTCCATCTGCAAAAACATATGTATCCAACTGTGATGAGATTAGATGTTCCCACATTTATTTTTCTAAGAATTGAGTACATCCAATACACAAATCCTCTCTGACTATATCTCATCATTTCTCTCTTGGCAGTTTCTTTTAAATACCCAATCATCAGGGACATTTATGCATCAACTTTTAATTCAATTAATAGAAAAACATTTACTTTTCCCAAAGCAGATTTCTACAGTAAGTGACAAAGAACATAGAAAAGTGTTGGCTCCTTAATGTAGCTATCCTAGCCAATTATTTTAGATCACAAAATGCCCCATATAGTACAATTTAAAGAAACACATGTCCATTTTAGAGATTGTCAGTTTTCACACAATAAGATCTAACTTCATCCTGGGCATTTTCAGATATTCTTTTTTTATCAAGAGCAAAAGCATGACATAACTTTCTCCCATTGAAAGTTGGATTCGAACACCACCTTACCACATGCGCAGCATATTTCAAGTTCAACAACAGTAAAAAAAAAAAAAAAGATAGCAAGTTAGAACCAAGTAACAATCTAATTTAATTGGAGAATATTACTCAGGAATCAAGGTTTTTACTAACATATTTTTGTATCCGTTCTCAAAAAGTGACTCAACCTGAAGAGAGTGATTCTTCTGCTACCAGGGATATATGTCACAAGAAACTCTTAAGTGGAAACAATTCAATGAAATATATGATGTACTGTTATATTATCATAGTGTAGACCCTCTGGTGAGAACTATTTTCAGTGTAATTGAGAGATAGTTTTCTCCTCAAAGATGTTCCATTTTGGAATACAATTCTGGCTCAAATTTCAATGCCTAATGAATTCCGCTAAATTTTGGTTTCCTTGAAATCTCCATGGTTTCACTTTTTATAGAAAATAAGGAGTTAGTTATAATTTCATTTCAAATCCAAAGAGCTTTCAATGGTCTGCAGAGTGCTAATCTCTCAGACCTCATTTCCCACCACCCTCCCTGAGATTCCCTCTGCTTCAGTCACAATGTCATACTCATTTACACAAGTGTGACAGTGTGTGCCTCCTTCAATTTTACACCCTAGGAAACTCTCCTGCCTCACCCTAGACATGGCCCTGATGTAGAAGCCAACACTGCAGTCAGGAAGATTAATCACAGCATTAATCAGGATAAACAACAAGCCGATCTCAAAATTTGGGTGGTTTCAACTCAACAAAGGACTATTTCTTGTTTTCTCACTGTAGGCAGGTCAACCTCTTCACCAGCTGGGTATTGGGGGCTGGCAGGTTGTCCATGCTATACTCCAACCTGCTGAAATAGGATATCTGACCAGATGAAGACTAGGGATTTTAGTTGTCTCAACCAGAAGTAGTACATGTCATTTCCTTCATATTACATTATGTAGAACTGCAAGAAGATGAGGAAATGTAGAATATTTGGTAAATCTGACTGTTTCTGCTTTAGTGCATACATTCAAGTAACTACAACTGAACACAGCAGAAGGAGTTTTTATTAATGTATCCAGTTCCTCAAACTTTGATTCTTTCTTATCTTCAGTAACACAGTGTTCCTTCTGCCTGGTATGTTCCACTCAAATGTGCCCCACCCCTAAGTTGTACACTTGGCTACTCAACCTTCAGGTCTTGGCTTACATAGCATTTCTTCAGAGAATTCCTAAATAATCCTCCTTCCATCAACCTAGGGATGGGCTCTCATTTATTTGCTCAATAATAAAGTTGAAGCTAGGACCCCAATATGGGCAGTATTAAAAGTCAGGCATTGATGCCATTAGCTGTGTCTGAAAAAAACAGAGGTAAAAGATAGTCTAAACAGGATAAGAGTACTTTTACTTTATCACAAATCCCAGGAGGGGAAGAGAAAATGTATCACCTACTGAGTGTGTAGCGGGAAATTGGAGCTTTTGGCATTTAGAGGAAAAAAAGAGAGATAAATAGAACAGGAGAAGAGATTAGAGAGAGACTTTTGGGGAGGACAGACAAAGAATGATGGACTCATAGCCTGAGTGACCTGCTGGCAGAAGCCCCCTGGAAGAGTGAGCTGGTGGTGGCAAGGAGCCCTGGTGTCTGGCAGAAAAGTAGCCAGTGTGGAGAGTGTGGCACCACAGCAAGATGGCATAGTGAGCTGGTACGTGGAGATGGCCAGGGATTTGGAAAGCTGATTTGTGCATCAGCAATTGTGGGAAAAGTCTGAAGAGCCTTGAAGAAGCAGAGCACTCAGAACGCTGGAGACAGAAAAAGCAAAGAAAAGATACTGGAGAAAGATTGGACTTTGCAGAGTACCTGCTTCAGGTTTGGAGGGGCAAAGGGACATCATCATGGACATGTGTCTTTGGAACCTCTGAGACTAACAATGGTGACTGATTGGGGTAAGATAACTGGCCACTTGTGGCTTTCAGGACCTTTTTTGTTTTCCCTGTTGAATTCCCTTGTTAACAAACCCTGTTGAACTGCGTTTGACTGGCAACTGCTATGTGCAGTTTGTACCACCTTCAGGTGGTACAAACCTGAGGGAATCTGGGTGACAGAAGCCACATTTTAAATGTAGATTGCTGGTTGAGGCTTCTGCCCATTTTGACCTGATTTCAAAATGATTAGCATTTATTATCTACTTTATGCTAATTACTGTCCTCACAAGAAACCAACAAAACAGTATTTTAGTACAAACTCTCAAGAAAATAAAACCTGAGCTAGAAGCACATATGTTGGCTTTATGTGTTAGCCATCACTAGGTCAATTCTAGGGAACCAGGAGGGTCAGACAAGGACAAAGGGGTGGGGAGAAAAGGAGTATATAAAAGGGTCTGGAATACAGAACTGGCCATGGCTATGTGACATCTGGGACTCACAGAACATTAAGAGAGACTCAGAAGCAGAAAAGTACCACTGTATCTCTGAAATGCCTTTCCCAACTGCAACAGACCAGGGTAGCCCTGGGTCTACAATGGTGGCCACAGCCTGGCTCCATGTTCCAGGGAAGAATACAAGCTTTTACTATGAGCACTTCAGTGGGAAGACAAGGTAAGGGTGTAGGTCTTGGGTGATGCACAAACTAAAACCAGAAAAATTTCTTTCAGGTCCTTGGGATTTGTTTCCAATTGTTGGATGAAGAAACACATGCACAAAAATAGAAAGATTTGAACAAGATTACACAGTTAGAAAGTTAAATAACCAGGAAACAAATCCAGAACTGGCCCTCAGACAAGTCAGGTCACTGCCATTAGAACACAAAATATATAAAGGCAAGAATAGGTTTAGCCTCAGCCACTATCAATAAGCAGAGAGTAGTCACAGTAGTCACTCAGTAAATATTTATTGACTAAAGGAATCAACTTTAAATCAGTGATATTTCAAGAAAAGGTAAAGAAGTCAATGTGGAAAGATGAAGTTTTGTTGGGGTGCACTAGAAGGTTCCATGGCAGAAGTGTCATCATAAGCTAGATCTTCCAACAATTTACAGACATGCCTGGCCCAGTGGCACAAAGACCATATTTGGAGTTTTGCTAAAATGAGGATTGAAATAAGGGAGTAATGATAAATACCATCTTAAAAGTCCAATGATACCAAATTGTGGCAGCTTTGCCAACTTCAAATTAGACAAAAAGCTGAAATCACCACGCTAAGAATTGTGTGTGTTCCAAAAGAAAGTCTCACTTGTAACAATGCCCACAGCCTGGGGAGACAGGAGCATACTCCAGAATATTCCCAAATTATGGTCCACTTCAGCCATGTTTTATTCTGTATGAACCAGCACTGTTCATGTGTTCTAGGCAAAAGTTCCATTTATTTGTTAACCTAGCCTCCATGGCTTAAAATGAATCTGTGTTGTTTTCTCTCAGGAGAAATGGAAAACAGCTGTTTAGCATTCTCTTTATAATAAGCTTCATACAATTCAGGCAGTTATTTAAACATTTTCATGATATTTGATCATTAATCCTGCACGCAGCATAAGAGATTCTGTAAGAAATCTTAGAAGAGCAAATAATACTGGCTTTTGAAAAAGAATCACTTGTACTCACAAAGATTTAAAATATCTATAAAGAATAAAATTGTGTTCCTTTATGGGATAATTCCTCAGTTTTCCTCGGTTTATAATGTTTTCCTTGTGATACATAAAGCATTGTCTTTATGATAAATGAAGCCTCTCTGGAAATGATTATATCACACATGGGAAGCAAATTGCTGAAATAAATTTTTATTTAGCAACATGAACATTCCAAATTAATCCACAAGAAAAGAGTTTCATAATGCTTCCTTTTGCATTTCCATTTCTATTTAGTTAATGTCCTTATGCATCAGTAGGAACAACATAAATAGAATAACCACAATTCACCCTTCAGTCACTCCTTCTCTGCCACTTTTGACTTAATCATCTTTTTCACCTTGGGAACCATCTCTTGGTTTTCCTTCTATGGATATTTACTCCTATTCAACCAGTCACTAAATGTCAGAAGCCTTCAAAGATAAATCTTACACACTCTTTTGTCACCCATTACCATCTCCCTACAAGATTCTGTTACACAAATTATAAAGTTATATCTACTTCAAAACCTCACCCCTGAAGCACATGTGACAAGCTGCCAAAGTGATATTTCCTAATGAGGCCTATATTTAAATTTCAACATTCAAACACCACATCTGTAATACAAGAATCCCCAATCTGATCCTACTCTAGTATTCTTCTCTCTCATCCTTTTCCCCCTTTATTTTCCATGCCCAATATAATATTGTCCTGTTAATATTATATCCCAAATATTTCTATTCTACCCACTCTTTCAATCACATGACCTAATTCAAGATACTCAAGTAGAATGTTGAGTGGGACTTTCTAGTTGAAAGGAGTCATCAGTGGTTCTTCATGAAGTCTTTCCCTTCTCTACCTGTAGGGAAGGAAAGGTGCCTTCACACTATGCAGTAAGGAAAAGATTATTTTTAAAAAGTCATTTGCAGATTAGAATAGCCTAAAAGCAGACTAGTGCCTCATTCCAGAGTGAGTGTCTGCTTCCCCAGAGTCTTGTAGGTTTGTGTTTAAACACTTGAGTCTTGTAGGTTTGTGTAATAATAAACACTAAATGTGTTTGAGTAAGAAGAGAAGACAGTTGGAGTGAGTCCAAAGGCTAAGTCAAGGCTGATAATGACATTGTCTACAAACTATATGGAAAAATCAAGAATGTGTGAATATGTCATGGGCCAGATGGATGTACATCTCTTGTTGGATACCCCATCTATGCACAAGAGAATCTAGCATGGACTTCCCAGAGCAGATACTGAGTGGGTGTTGGAAGGGGCAACAGAGTGCACACTAGGTCTTTTTGAGGAGCCAAAATGTGGATTCCTTTCACACAGGAGTCATGAAACTCAGTCAGTGTTAGTCCAAAAGAAAAATAAATAAATAAATTAGGGACCAGCATCTAATGGACTACAACAGTTCCAATAAGGAAAAGATACTGTACTTACCCTTTCTCTCTACCCTTCTTTCAAGAAAGATCTGATCCCAAGATAAACCATGATTATCCCATCCCCATTGCAGGTGAGTCTAAAGTCAAAAGTATTTGTCACATGGACAAGTTTTGGAGGAATCATAATTCCAATTCCCTTTACTTAAAGAAGACACTAGCTCCCATGCTTCCCATATGTGACAGATTCCATGACTAAGTCAGTAGAAAGTGGGGCTATTTCCACCTGTATCATTTAATTTGATCTTTTTATGTACTTCTGCAAAGTATACAAGATAGTTTTTTTTATATTTTTGACTCTTTTTGATGGCAACATTTTAGGAAACAATCCTCTCCTAGTTTTAAAATATTGAATAATAAAAAAATTGATGCTTTGAGTCTTATAATAGCAAGATTTTTCAAATAAGAAATTTCAAATTTCTATCAAGCTATAAGAAGAAAAATTAATAAAATGTATACAACTTAAGTTTTGTTAAAAATCAAATTTAATAGAAAGGCTTATGAACCCTTCATCAGACACTGAAACCTTTCTCCTGTGACTTTTAATGAGTTAATTTTTTGCTAGCTGACCAATAGTTTTTATAACCTGTGATCTAACAAAGCATTCAGAACAATTATGACTCATAGTTTTATGAATACTGACCATAAAATATACAGTGATATGGTCAATGCTACCCATGGTTACACTTTGAACCAATAAACCAAGTGAAAGTAAATTCCAACCTTTATAGAGAGCCATGAATTTCATAAGTATCATAAATATCTAATATAAAATTAGAATATAATTTTTTTTAGAAAATACTGGCCATCATAGGCCAGAAATTTAAACAACAACAACAAAAAAAACCCTACATCTAAGGACCATATCCAGACTTCTGCCTGTGTGCATAAGAAAAATTTTATCAGAGCACAATCATAGACATTATGTATTGTCTACAGGTTCGTTCACACTAAAACAGCACAGTTGAGTAGTTGTGATAAAGAATATATGACCTACAAAACTTAAAAATGTACTATCTGGAATTTTACATAATGTTTCCTACATCCTACTCAGGTTACAATGTAAAATCTCTTTTTATACTAGAATGGTTGTCCCCTTTGAAGAAAAAGTAACTTTAGTTCTTTGAACATTTCAGGGTTCATTTAGACAGACATACAGGTATAGATTCTACCTATATGCAACATGTGCATTTATAGTATCCAAAGGAAATGAATAAAGAATATTAGTAATTCCTTACTAGTTTCATTTTAAGAATCACTTTTCTTCTTCAAAGAATGTATCTGATAAAGATTATCTTCCTAAATAATGTTCAGGAAGAAGAAATAATTTCACTCTTCTTTTTCTTCTCTAGTTAACTATTAATAGCTCGTGCTGACACAGTCTCTCAAATCTATATAGTTTCTGTAGCTTATGGCTTAAACCAGAATGTACATAACTGCTTTTAATTATACAGGTAATTTAACTTCATTGAGAACCAACAGAACACTGGAGTGGTTCCTCTTCCTAAGGACACTGCCTGAGTTCTAGCCAGTGGGCTGCTTCTGGTCTATAAAAATGTCCTGTGTAGAATTCTCCATGCTCTTTCTCTTCTAGTTGACTTAACAAAGTTGAGCCCAGCAATCTGGGAACCCACTGAGGGAGAAGGAAGAGTCCCAAGAGGGAAGAAACCTGGGTTATAAATCAAAGGAAAGGCCCCTTGCAGTCAGGATGGTTTGTTCTGGACTTTACATGAGGAAGAAATCAATTTCTATAAATGCCTGAGTCACACATGTGACACTTGTTTGCTACCCCAACTAACTTGATTCTAACAGCTTTAGTCATTTAATCACTTAGGAATTACTTAGTATTATTACTATGTATAAGGAATTACTTAGTATTATTACTATGTATAAGCAACATCATTACTATGACTATGCAGTATACATAACTATGCGGTATACATACTGTATAGTCATTTCTTTTAGGACCAGAGCAATAATTTACAAAAATAGGTCAACTTTTGCAGATAGCTTACAGACCAGTAGCGGATTTTTTAAATGTCCTAAAACTCCTGATATTAGAAATTCACAAGCTAATTTATATCACAACTAGAGAATAAACAATAAGTTATGTGAAAGTGCATGAATTATAATAATGCCAACAATGGTTTGCAAATTCACCTGAGAACATGAAGGTATTAAACAAGGTACAGATATATATTAATATAACTGACAGAAAATGATATTTGTACTAATTATATAAAAATAACAGATCCTACTTAAATTATTACTTTTTAATTATAATCTTTATTTAATTTGATTACAATTAGCATCTCTGTAGCATCTTTTATTTCTTGGAGCATGAAATAATATTGAGTGGAGTGACACATTATTTCTTTTGAATTTTGACTTATATTTCAAGCATTTTCAGATATTTTGTGCAATTCAGAGTGTAGTTTTCTTTTGGACAATTTCTATTTGGCAAACACAGAATTAAAAAAGAACCAGAAATTTTCACCTTTCCCATAAGAATTCTTACTACAATTATCTTCTCCCCACAAGCATTAAGTCTACTTACTCAGTTTCTGTGGGTTGATAAATAATTGGTGATATTTGGGATGTTAGAAACCTATGAAATAATGGCCTGGAGGTCACACTTAATGATCTCAAAAAGCATTCCAGCTGACACATCCCTATTGTAAAAGCCAAAAGGGAGTAGGATGCTAGACTTTAGGGAATTGGCAAGAAGAGAAAAAGCAGCTCATTTTAACACGACATTCTTTGGCCTCTATTTCTCTTATGTGTTGCCTATTGTGGAACATAGAAACACACAAGCTGTCCTCCATTTCTTTCAGGGGACAAAACTGCTTATAATAACTTCAGAGACTTCCATCTCTCCCTCTAGATAAACACAATGGAAAATACACACGTTTCTGTATTCACACAGCTTGGACATTTACAAAGCGCTTTCATATCTGTTCTCACTTATCTCAAAAACAATCCTATGGCTCATATGGCAGCACAGGAACCACAATTAAGGAAACTGAGGGTCACGTATGGCAGCAATTTCTACTTAGAACCTCCTCAGATCTCCCTAAACACCTTCCAAAAGACCCAAATCCCTCTATCTCCCTAAGCACGTCTCTTAAACTTGTAAAGAAATGTCTAATCTCTTTGCCTTTAGAGAAATTATGTTCGGGCATGGGACTGAGTCACTGAGCCCTGAGCTAGGTATTGGTGGCAGTAGGAGGCTGAAATGGGTTCAGTGGCTTGTTTTAACAGTTGGTGGCTGGCACTTTTGCCAGACTTCCTGCAGTCCCTGAAATTGCTGATTGCAAGTACAGGTGCCTGGAATATCTTTCTTTTGTGGATGACATGGCAGACTCTCCTTACGGATGAAGACTTTATGAGAACCTTTCAGCTCCAATTGCTAGATTTGGTAACTCCAGAATTGTACAGGGAAATGTCAGAAATACTGAAGGTTGACTCATATATTCAGGTGCAAAATAAGAACTACATTTAATTGCCTTAAAAATCAATGAGGTTCTTTTATGAGTTATCATTTATGTGGGTGAACAATATGGTCTGCCAGCAGGTGAACTGGCAAGATTTACTAGCTAGAGCACTGAGTTGCCAGTTCCTCCTATATCCACCCATGTGAGGTAATTTTGTGTCTCAACCATATGAGTCAGATAAGAATTTTCCCTTGTCTCTAAGACCTCCAAATACCCTTGGTGATATAATTCATGTATAATAGCAATAATAGAATACCAAGCTTGATAAATCATCAATTCCTTCAGCAATTCATTTGAACGCACTTCTCTCTCTCCCACCCACTCTCTCTCATATATGAATACAAATACACACATAATGTAGGTGATATACAAATCATTACCAACTTCTACTATATTGCATCACCCTATGAATAATCTGTTTTGCTTAACTAGCACCCTTGATTTAGTTGTAACTTATATTTAATTACTTTTTATTTAATTACTTTTTCAGTGATTCATGAGTATTTATTGTTTTGGTAAATGGCAAGTACATAGCTAGGTCACCTAATTCGAATCCACATGTCATTTCTGTGAGGCTCCTTTATAAATGTTCTTATTAATATTCATTCAACTGGCATCTGCTAAGCCTCAAGCAAATGAAAGAAAAATTTGAGCATGTGGCAGAGGAGCAGGCTTTCGTTGTTCCATTCTACTTCCTTCCGAGTTTCTAAATTCTTCTCCAAATTCCTGATATGCTATGGATTCCTTTTGCACAGTGAATGCAGCCCAATCTAACAGCTACTCACGAAGCCTCCTTTCTCTGCCAGAAATTGAACGGATCCCCTGGAGATGGAAAATGAACAAGAAACATCCTTGCCCTTGAAGGGATTTCCAGGAATTCTAGAGGGTGAGTGTGATATGCTATGTGAAATGCTATCAGAGAAGCCTAGAGATTATGAGCATAAAGGGCATGAAGATGGAAACACGTGTTATTAACACACTGAGTAACCAAGTCAGAAACTTAACAAACATGACCTTGCTCATGAAAGAGATTTTATCATCACCATTCTACTGGCAAGGAACTAAGGCTCAAGGGGTTGGGAGGACTTTAAGCACAAGACCATTATCTGGCACATTATTTCTATAGAAAGAAAGAAAACAGGAAGTTTCATATATATTTAAAGGTGGTGATATTTTAACAGATAAACAATGATGATCAACTGTTTTAAAATTATGGTTTTCAAAGACATTTCTCATTTTATGTGTTTACATGACAAAAACGATGGGAGTCTATGAAGGAAGATTTTTTTTTTGTAATTAGTATGGTAATGAGAAAACACAAGAAAAAAAGAGTTAACTTCACCCCCAGACCACCAATGTTATCGTAACCCAAACAAGTACTCATGGTATATAAGATATAGACTTCAAGAATAACTTTCAGAATTTAAAAAAAAAATGTTCAATTCTTTCACTCTTTTTTCTCATGTGACACCAAGTGATCATTGTTATTTTAATTTAATTTATCCATTACCTCTTTATCCCAAACAACTTCGTGCTGCCAATCTAGAGAGCATCGTTAGGGTTTGAGTTGAGGGGTTACCAACAGATACCAATATGAAAAGCTTAACTATAATAAAAGTCCAAATCTTTGTTTAGTTAAGCACAATGTAGGAATCATCACAGATGTGACTCAAAAGATACCTTGACTTGGGAATTGTAGCCTACAATAAAATAACTAATATCTCAAGAAAGGTTAAGTATCTTAAGAAACATGGTGAAAAATATTCTGGGAGTCTGAAGAAAGAGAAGTATTGAATTCTAGAAGCTCACAGAAAATCTTTAAAATGGGGTATCTTCATTATTCAAAGTTCATCTTCCCTAACTGTTGGGAAGATCAAGAGCATGTTTTTAGGACTGCTGTTTTCTAAGTGGTCAGATTCCACTCTAAATACTTTGGAAGAATCTTAAAGATGTCCAATGCCTCTGAACTATAATTCCAGACATGTCAATTAAAACAACTGTAAATTGAGGTCATATACAACGGTCTGTACTCCCAGATTGCAGAAGTACATAAGAAAAACTTGATATTAGTTATCAACAACTATATTTCAATTGGAGTCTTCACTGAGGATTTTATTGGATCCCTGAAAAAATTAGAAAATTTTAGCCTGGGAAAGATAACAAGATACAAATTTGTTCCTCTGGGAGATGGCGATAAATTTTAATTTGAAATAAGATTTCCTCTTCTCTTACACACAGAGTTTCCATAATGAGAGAAAATAACTCTAGAGCAAGTTTTCCCAGAGAAGAAAAACAATTACAAACAAAGGTACAAAGTCTAGAGCTGTATTTCTATTGTTGTATTATGAAACATGTGTCATCAGAGAGAAGAACCTTGAATGCCAGATACATGATATAAGAGGTTCAAAGTTTGTCCAGCATAAGCTAATGATGGGAAAGCTTCTCTGTGGTCAGATCAGCGTGCAGAACATTGCACAGCACTGTGACTTCTTCCAGATGCATCCATTGCTTGTGTGCTGTATTAAATGAACCACATCCAGACACTTGCTAACTTTGCACAATGTCAATATATAGAAAGATTTTCAAGAAATGTTTAGGTTGTTTTAATTATCTTGCAAAGAAGGATATCACCAGAGCACTAATTACCTTGATGATCGATTTGTTTCTCCAACAAAAATAATCATTCCTTACTCAGTAAGATTCCTTGCCCCCCCCCCAAAAAAAATCATGCTGCAAATTTATTGCAGAGCTATAGAGTTAATGAAATTCAGTTCTAGAAAACTATTTGTGATAATAATACCCTCCATTACTTAAAGAAAATCAGAAAAATGTTCTATATCCACTTAGCAAGCAACATAATAGCATATTCATGTAATCTTTTTCCTACTACTATCTAAGCATAGATGTATTTTTTGGATTACACTGTCTCAGTTAAAAAATATATATAGGTAAGAAGAAATGCCTTTAACAATTATGAAACACTATAGAGATAACTACAACAAATTTTAACATGGCAAGTATGCTGAAGTAGCTTTGTTTCTTCATAAAAATACTTCATCAAAAGTAGATCACTTTAGCAGAGCAATTCCCTTTTATATATTTATCCTAAGGAAATCAGAACGTGTATTATAGATTACATGGAAGGTTCTCAGTACAGCATTATTTATGAAAATAATAAAACAAAGCCAATAGAGGGTACATAATCAAAAAATATTATGAGTCCATCTACTAAAATAATATGCAGTCACTGAAATGGTTTGCTTTCTTCAATCATGGTAAAAAAAATCTCATAATCCAAAGATAAGAGAAAAAAATAGAGAGGGAGGATAAAAATTTGAATAGGAAGTCAAACAAGTCCATGCCCAAACCAAAGCCATACTTGAAATATGCCAAGATACTAAGAGTGTGAGAAGGCTCTATTTAACGGATAATTCTTATTTTCGTCTTTAACTTGCCTGCATTTCATAAGTATTTACAATGACCGTGTGCTACTTTTTAAAAGAATTAACAGAACAAAAGTAAATTGTGGCAATCAAAAAGTCTCTGCACATGTATCCAAGAAGTGGGGTGGGGTGGGGTGGGGTGGGATGTGGGAGCAAATTCACCTATGGTTGATAACTACTGCTCTAAAAAAGAGGTTCTCAACTCTGAATGTATTTTAGAATCACTTGGGAAGACTACTAAATCCACAGAGCTTGGTCATACACACCTCACACTAGATAAGTAAGACTCCCCTGGGGTGACATCTAGTCACTGGTGGTTTCCTCAAGCTCCTAGATAATAGGAACAGTCAACCAAATACTGATATCACGTCTCTGTTTGCCTTGCTATTGAAAGTGTGGTTTATGGGCCAACAGCTGCAATTGTTAAAAATACAGCATCTCATATCCCACCCCAGATCAGCTGTATCCATCAGGTTTCAGGCAGGAGACATATGACACACCAGCTATTTCAACAGTGAGAAATGAATATAAATAATTGTTAGTAAGGTATAAGGTTATTAACTAAGTAACTGAAAGATCGAAAGTAGAACTAACATATTAAGGGGGAATCAGCTATAAGGATAGAAGAATAAAGGAAAGAGGTGGAATCCCTGAGGAAGAAGAGTTGCTTGTTCAATGCTCGGGTGCCTGAGGGGCATGATGAACTTTATCTGCAAGGGTTAGAAAAACTGCAAACTGGAAGTTGCTAGGACAGGAAGGAACTACTGCTTAGGGACTGAATAAGGTTTGGGCAGGTAATGTCCCCAGGAACACCAGCATGTCAAGATCTTCCTCCAACAGCTTTGCAATCTCCCTCTATCACCCCCTACTGGAAACAACTAGTATAGCGCCTCTGACAAAGCATAAAAAGGGTCAGCTGCTTTAACCTGAACAATGCAAAGACGGAAAAAGTGGTCTTGGAGTTGAGCAAAGGTAGTTTAATGGCCAGCATATCTACTGATTTTGAATCTGCAGTTCAGCAAGATCCCCAGGGGATTCCCATGGACACGAAAATGTGAGAGTCCTGTTTGCAAGGCTGTTGCTCCTTTCATTTATCTTAAGCTCTGAACAAGTTACCTCAAGATCATCAGTAGATTGGCAGCAACCTTTACTTTAAAATGATAGCAATTCACTTTCTGATACAAATGATACAAACCACTACTTTTTGTGATTTGCCATCTAACATATAAAGAATATTTTCAATGTGAGAAAGAGATAAATTCAGTTTTTGTTCTCTTTAAAAGTAAATCCTGTTTTTAGGGAGAGTTCTGATGACTGCCTCAATTTCACTGCTTGTGATTGACCTGTTTAAGTTTTCTATTTCTTCTTTGTTCAATTTTGGATGACTGTATTGTTCCAGGAATTTGTCCATCTCTTCCAGGTTGTTGTATTTGTTTGCATATAGATGTTCGTAGTAGTCTCTAATTATCTTTTGGATTTCTTCTGGGTC
>PVHY01009239.1:0-48626 GCA_004024945.1 Uropsilus gracilis | reverse complement strand
ATCAAGAACTGGGAAAAAAAAAAAAAAACCGGGACAAATCATGACTTAAGATCTGTGGGTGATATGTACTTATATCCTTTTCTACCCCATTAAGTGTAAAACATACAGGGATTCATCTATAAACATCAACATACAGGGAAGTTCCATAAAGATATATACTGCACCCTTTGGAATGTGATTCAATTCAGGAGGTTTCTCACTGAAAACACTGCCTGTTGTCCTAAAGGGCCTAACTCAGCAGGAATTTGAAAGAAAAAAGAGTTAACAACAACTGGGAGAATTCATGACTTAAGATCTGTAGGTGATATATACTTATATCCTTTTCTATCCCATTAAGTGTAAAACATAGGGATTTCATCTATGATCATCAAAGTACAGAAAAGTCACAGAAAGATATATAATGCACACTTTGGAGTGTGATTGAATTTACGAGCTTTATTGCTTTAACCACTTCCTGTTGTCCTGAAAGGCCTAAATCAGCAGGAATTTGAATGAAAAAACCATTAATAACAAATGCGAGAAATCATGACTTAAGATCTGTTTTATTATGTACTTATATTGTTTTCTACCCCATGAGGTGTAAAACAGAGTGATTTCATGTATGATCATCAATTTCAGAGAAGTCACAGAGTTATATATACTGTACCTTTTAGAGTCTGACTGATCAGGAGGTTTCTCGTTGAAAATGGTGACTTTTGGCCTGAAAGGCCTAAATCAGCAGGAATTTGAATGAAAAAAGTGTTAATAACAAGTGGGAGAATTCATGAGTTCACATCTGTGGATGGTATGGAAGTATATCCTTTTCTAACTCTTGAATTGTAAAACATAGATTTCATCTCTGATCATCAAACTATACAGATGGCACATAAAGATATATACTGCACCCTATGGAGTCTGATTGAATTCAGGAGGATTCTTGCTGAAAACACTGCCTGTTGGCCTGAAAGGCCTAAATTAGCAAGAGTTTGAATGAAAAAAGGGTTAATAACAAGTGGGAGAAATCAGGACTTAAGATCTGTGGGTAATATGGACTTATATCCTTTTCAACTCCATGACCTGTAAAACATAGAGAGTTTTCAACTATGATCATCAAAGTACAGAGAATTCACAGAAAGATATATACTGCACACTTTGGAGTCTGATTTATTTCAGGAGTTTTCTGGCTTTAAATACTGCCTGTTGGCCTGAATGGCCTAAATCAGCAGGACTTTGAATGAAAAAAGGGTTAAAAACAAGTAGGAGTAATCAGGACTTAGATCTGTGAGTGGTATGGACTTCTCTACTCCTTGAAGAGTAAAACATAAATTTTATCAATGATCGTCAAAGTACAGAGAAGACAAAAAAAAAATATACTGCACCCTTTGGAGTCTAATTGAATTCGGAGGATTCTCGCTGAAAGCACTGCCTGTTGGCTCAAAAGACCTACATCAGCAGGAATTTGAATAAAAAAAGGGCTCATAACAAGTGGGAAAAATCATGACTTAAGATATGTTGTTGATATGGACTTATATCCTTTTCTAACCCAAAAAGTGTAAAACATAGATTTCATCTATGATCATCAAAGTACTACAAGGCACAGAAAGGTATATACTGCTCCCTTTGGAGTCTGATTGAAGTCAGGATGTTTGTTGCTGAAAACAATACCTTTTGGCCTGAAATGCCTAAATCAGCAGGAATTTGAATGAAAAAATGGTTAATAACAACTGGGACAAATCATGACTTAAGATCTGTGGGTGATATGGATTTATGTCCTTTTCAACCCCATGAATTGTAAAACATAGAGAGATTTCACTTATGACCATCAAGGTACAAGAATTGACAAAAGATATATCCTCCACCCTTTGGAGTCTAATGGAATTCAGGATGTTTCTCACTGAAGACACTGCCTGTTGGCCTGAAAGGCCTAAATCAGCAGGAATTTGAATGAAAAAACGGTTGAACACCAAGTGGGAGAAATGATGACTTAAGATCTGTGGGTGATATGGACTTATATCTTTTATACCCCATGAAGTGTAATATATAGTGAGACATCATCTATGATTATCAAAGTACAGAGAAGTCACAGCAAGAAATATACTGCAATCTTAGGAGTCTGATTGAATTCAGGAGTTTTCTCCCGAAAAACTCTGTCTTATTGCTGAAAGACCTAAAAAAGATGAATTTGAATGAAAAAAGGGTTAATAACAAGTGAGAGAATTTATGACTTAATATCTGTTATGATATAGACATATATCCTTTTCAACACCATATAGTTTAAAACATACAGAGATTTCATCTATGATCAATAAAGAGAAGTCACAGAAAGATATATAATGCAATCTTAGAATTATGATTGAATTCACGAGTTTTCTGCCTGAAAACACTGCCTTATTGCCTGAAAGTCATTAATCCGTAAGAATTGAATGACAAAAGGGTTAATAACTAGTGGGAGAAATCATGACTTAAGATCTGTGGGTGATTTGGACTTATATACTTTCACACCATAAACTGTAAAGCAGAGAGATTTTTTTTGTGATCATCAAAGTACAGAAAAGTCACAAAAATATATATAATGCACCCTTTGGAGTCTGATTGGATACGAGGTTTCTCACTGAAGACACAGCCTGTTGGCCTGAAAGGCCTAAATCAGCAGGAAATTGAAAGAAAAAGAGGTGTTAATAACAAGTGGGAGAAATTATGACTTTAGATCTTTGGGTGATATGGACTTATATCTATTTCTGCCCCATTAAGTGTAAAACATAGAGCGGTTTCTACTATGATTAACAAAGTACAGAGTAGTTAGAAATAGAAATACTGCAAACTTTGGAGTCTGATTGAATTCAGGAGTTTTCTCCCTGAAAACACTGACTTATTGCCTGAAAAGCCTAAAAAAGAGGAATTTGAATGAAAAAGTGTTAATAACAACTGGTAGAAATCATGAGTTAAGATCTGTGGGTGATAAGGAGCTATATCCTTTTTTACTCCATGAAGTGTAAAACATAGAGAGATTTCATCTCTAATCATCAAAGTAAAGAGAAGTCACAGAAAAATATATACTGCACCCTGTGGAGTCTAATACAATTCAGGAGGCTTCTCCCTGAAAACACTTCCAGTTGGACTGAAAAGTCTAAATCAGCAAGAATTTGAATGAAAAAAGTGTTAATAACAAATGCGAGACTTCATGATTTAAGATATGTGGGATATATGGACTTATTTCTTTTTTTCTACCCCATGAACTGTAAAACAGAGAGAGATATCATCTATAAACATCAACGTCCAGGGAAGTTCCATAAAGATATATACTGCACCCTTTGAAGTCTGATTGAATTCAGGAGGTTTCTCCCTGAAAACACTTACAATTGGCTTGAAAGGCCTAATCAGCAGGAATTTGAATGAAAAATGAATTAATAACAAGTAGGAGATCCATGACTTAAGATATGTGGGTAATATGGACATATATACTTTTCTACCCATGAACTTTAAAACATAGATTTCATATGATCATCAAAATACAGAGAAGTCACAGAAAGATATATACTGAACCCTTGGTAGTCTGATTGAATTCAGGAGGTTTCTCACTGATGACACTACCTGTTGGTTGAGAGGCCTAAATCAGCAGGACTTTGAAAGATAAAAGGGTTAATAACAGGTGGGAGAAATCATGAATTAAGACATGTGGGTGATATGGACTTACTACATTTTCTACTCCATGAAGTGTAAAAAAATAGAGAGATTTCATCTATGATCATCAAAGTAAAGAGAAGTCACAGAATGATATATAATGCAATCTATGGATTCTGATTGAATTCAGGAGTTTCCTCCCTGAAAAAACTGCCTTATGGCATGAAAGGCCTAAGTCAGCAGGAATTTGAATAAAAAAATAGTTAATAACAAGTCAAGAAACCATGACTTAAGATCTTTGGGTGCTATGAACTTATACCCTTTTCTACTTCATGAAGTGTAAATCATTGAGAGATTTCATCTATAAACATCAACGTACAGGTATGTTCCATAAAGATACATACTGCAAACGTTGGAGTGTGATGAATTCAGAAGGTTTCTCCCTGAAATAGTGCCTGTTGGTCTGAAAGGCCTAAATCAGCAGGAATATGAATGAAAAAAGTGTTAATAATAAGTGGGAGAAATCATGACTTAAGATCTGTGGGTGATATGGATTTATACCCTTTTCTACGCATGAAGTGTAAAACATAGATTTCATCTATGATCATCACGTACAGACAAGTCACAGGAAGATATATACTGCACCCTTTGGTGTCTGATTGAATTCAAGAGGTTTTCCCTGAAAACGATGCCTGTTGGCGTGAAAAGTCTAAATCAGCAGGAATTTGAATGAAAAAAGGGTTAATAACAAGTAGCAGAAATCATGTTTAAGATCTGTGGGTGATATGGACTTATATCCTTTTCTACTCCATGACGTGTATAACAGGAGAGTTTTAAACTATTATCATCAAAGTACAGAGAAGTCACAGAAAGATATATACTGCACCATTTGGAGTCTGATTGAGTTCAAGCGGTTTCTAACTGAAAACCCTGCCAGGTAGCCTGAAAATCCTAAATCAGGAGAAATTTAAATGAAAAAAGGGTTAATAACAAATGGTAAAATAATGATTTAAGATCTGTGGGTGATATGGATTTATATCCATTTCTACTCCAAAAGTGTAAAACATAGAGAAATTTCAACGATGATAATCAAAGTACAGAAAATTCACAGAAAGATATATATTGCACCCTTTGGAGTCTGATTGAGTTCTGGACGTTTCTCCCAAAAAACAGAGCCTGTTGGTCTGAAAGGCCTAAATTAGCAGGAATTGAAATGAAAAAGTGTTAAAAACAAGTTCGAGAAATCATGACTTAAGAAGTGCGGGTGAAGTGGACCTAGATCCTTTTCAACACAATGAAGTGAAAAACATAGAGAGATTTCATATATGATCATAAAGTACACAGAAGTCACAGAAAGATATGTACTGCACCCTTAGGGTCGGAATGAGTTCAGGAGGTTTCTCCATGAAAACACTGCCTGTTGGCCTGAAAGGCCTAAATCAGCAGGAATTTGAATCAAAAAAGTGTTCATAACAATGGGAGAAATCATGACTTAGGATCTGAGGGTCATTTGGACTTTTATCCTTTTCTATCCCATGAAGTGTAAAACATAGATTTCATCTATAATCATCAAAGTACAGAAATCACAGAAAGATATATACTGCACCCTTTGTAGTCTGATTGATTCTGGAGGTTTCTCACTGAAATCACTGCTGATGTCCTGAAAGGCCTAAATCAGCAGGAATTTGAATGAAAAAAATGTTAATAGAATTGGGAGAAAAGATGACTTAAGATCTGTGCATTATATGGACTTATATCTTTTTCTACTCCATGAAGTATAAAACATAGAGAGAATCCATCTTTGATCATCAAATTACAGAGAAGTCTAAGAAAGATATATACTGCACTCTTTGGAGATTGATTGAATTCAGGAGTTTTCTTGATTTAAACACTGCCTTTTTACCTCAACAGCCTAAATAAGCAGGAAATTGAATGAAAAAAAAAAACGTTAATAACAAGTGGGAGAAATCATGACTTAAAATCTATGGGTGATGTGGACTTACATCTTTTCTACCCCATGAAGTTAAAAACAGAGAGAGATATCATGTATAAACAACAACGTACAAAGAAGTTCTATAAAAATATATACTGAAACCTTTGAAGTCTGATTGATATCAGGAGGTTTGTCACTGAAGACACTGCCTGTTGGTTGAAAGGCCTAAATCAGCAGGAATTTGAAAGAAAAAAGGGTTAATAACAGGTGGCAGAAATCATGATAAAGATCAGTGGGTGATATGGACTTACATCCTTTTCTACCCCACGAGTGTAAAACATAGAGAGATTTCATGTATGACCACCAAAATACAGAGAAATCACCGAAATATATATACTGCACCCTTTGGAGTGTTATTGAATTCAGGAGGTTTATCACTTTAAACACGTCCTGTTAGTGTGAAAGGCCTTAATCAGCAGGAATTTGAATGAAAAAAGGATTAATAACAAGTGGGAGAAATCATGACTTAAGATATGTGGGTTATATGGACATATATCCTTTTCTACCCCATGAAGGGTAAAACATAGATTTCAAATGATCATCAAAATACAGAGAAGTCACTGAAAGATATATACTGAACCTTTGGTAGTCTGATTGAAATCAGGAGGTTTCTCACTGAAGACACTTCCTGTTGGTTGAAAGGCCTAAATCAGCAGGAATTTGAAAGAAAAGAGGGTTAATAACAGGTGGCAGAAATCATGACTTAAGACATGTGGGTGATATTTACTTATATCCTTTTCTAACCCATGAAGTGTAAACAATAGTGAGATTTCATCTATGATCATCAAAGTAAAGAGAAGTCACAGAAAAATATATAATGCAATCTTCAGAGTCTGATTGAATTTAGGAGTTTTCTCCCTGAAAACACTGCCTTATGCCATGAAAGGCCTAAATCAGCAGGAGTTTGAATGAAAACATGGTAAATAACAAGTCGAGAAATCATGATTTAGGTTCTGTGGTTGCTATGAACTTTTACCCTTTTCTTCTCCATGAAGTATAAAACATAGAGAGATTTCATCTATAAACATAAACGTACAGGGATGTTCCATAAAGATATATACTGCACACATTGGAGTATGATGAATTCAGAAGGTTTCTCCAGAAACACTGCCTGTTGGCCTGATAGGCCTAAATCAGCAAAAATTTGAATGAAAAAAGGTTAAAAACAAGTTGGAATAATCATGACTTAATATCTGTGGGTGATATGGAGTTATATTCTTTTTTACTCCATGAAGAGTAAAACATAGAGAGATTTCATCTGTAATCATCAATGTAAAGAGAGTCACAGAAAGATAAATATGCAACCTTTGGAGTCTAATTGAATTCACGAGGTTTCTCTGTGAGAACACTTCCAGGTGGCGTGAAAAGCCTAAATCAGCAGGAATTTGAATGAATAAAGGGTTAATAACAAGTGGGAGTAATCATGACTGAAAATCTGTGAGTGATATGGACTTATATCCTTTTCGACCCTATGACCTGTAAAACATAGAGAGTTTTCAACTATGATAATCAAAGTACAGAGAATTTACAGAAAGATATATACTGCACCCTTTGGAGTCTGATTTATTTCAGGAGGTTTCTTCTTTAAATACTGCCTGTTGGCCTGAAAGGCCTAAATCAGCAGGAATTTCAATGAAAAAAGTGTTAAAAACAAGTGGGAGTAATCATGACTTAAGATATGGGTGATATGGACTTATATCCTTTTCTAATCCATGAAGTTTAAAACATGAATTTTATCTGTGATTGTCAAAGTAGAGAGAAGTCACAGTAATATATATACTGCACCCTTTGTAGTCTGATTGAATTCAGGACGTTTCCTGCTGAAAGCACTGCCTGTTGGCTTGAAAGGCCTACATCAGCAGAAATTTGAACGAAAAAAGTCTTAATAACAACTGGTAGAAATCATGAGTTAAGATCTGTGAGTGATATGGATTTATATACTTTTGTATCCAGGACGTGTAAAACATAGAGAGATTTCATCTGTGATCATCAATGTAAAGAGAGTCACAGAAAGATATATATTGCAACCTTTGGAGTCTAATTGACTTCACGAGGTTTCTCTGGGAAAAAACTTCCACTTAAACTGAAAATCCTAAATCAGCAGGAATTTGAATGAAAAAAGTGTTAATAAAACGTGGGAAAAATCATGACTTAATATCTGTGGGTGATATGGACATATATCCTTTTCTATCTCATGAAGTGTAAAACATAGATTTAATTTATAATCGTCAAAGTAGAGAGAAATCACAGAAAGATATATACTGCACACTTTGTTGTCTGATTGATTTGGGAGGTTTCTCATTGAAGACACTGCTGATGGCCTGAAGGCCTAAGTTAGCAGGAATTTGATGAAAAAATGGTTAATAATAAGAGGGAGAAATCATGACTTAAGTTGTGTGGGTGATACGGACTTATATCCTTTTCCTCCCCATGAAGTTTAAACCATAGAGATTTTATCTATGATAATCAAACTACAGAGAAGTCACATAAATATATATAATGCACCCTATGGATTCTGATTGAATTCAGGAGGGTTTCACTGAAGACACTGCCTGTTGGCCTTAAAGGCCTAAATCAGCAGGAATTTGAAGGAAAAAAAAGGGTTAATAACAATTGGGAGAAATGAAAATTAAGATCTGTGTGTGATATGGACTTATATATATTTTTACCCCATGAAGTGTAAAACAAAGAGATCTCATCTATGATCACCAAAGTAGAGAGAAGACACATAAAGATATATACTGCACTCTTTGGATACGGGATGAATCAGGAGGTTTCTCGTTGAAATCTCTGCCTGTTTCTCTGAAAGGACTACATCAGCAGGAATTTGAATGAAAAAAGGGTTAACAACAAGTGGTAGAAATCATGACCTAAGATCCGTGGGTGCTATGGACTTATATATTTTTCACGCATTGAAGTGTAAAACATAGAGAGATTTCATCAATGATCATCAAAGTACAGAGTAGTCACAGAAAGATACATACTGCAATCTTAGGACTGATTGAATTCAGGAGTTTTCTACCTGAAAACACTGTCTTATTACTCGCAAGTTCTAAAAAAGAGGAATTTGAATGAAAAAAGTGTTAATAACAAGTGGGAGAAATCATACTTAAGATCTGTGGGTGATATGGTCTATATCCATTTTTACCCCATGAACTATAAAACATAGAGAGATTTCATCTATGATCATCAAAGTACAGAGAAGTCATAGAAAGATATATACTGCACCATTTGGAGTGTGATTTAATTCAGGGGGTTTCTCAATGAAAACACTGCCTGTTTGCCTGAACGGCCTTAATCAGTAGGAAACTGAACAAAAAAAGTGTTAATAACAAGTGGGAGAAATCATACTTAAGATCTGTGGGTGATATGGACATATATCCTTTTCTACCACATGTAGTGTAATACATAGAGAGGTATCATCTATGATCATCAAAGTAAAGAGAAGTCACAGAAAAATATATACTGCACCATTTGGAGTCCAATTGAATTCAGGAAGTTTCTCCCTGAAAACAATTCCAGTTGGCCGGATGAGCCTAAATCAGCAGGATTTTGAATGAAAAAATTGATAATCGTAAGGGCATGAAATCATGATTTAAGATCTGTGGGTCATATGGACTTATATCCTTTTCTACTCGATGAAGTGTAAAACTTAGAGAGATTTAATCTATAAATATCAATGTACAGGGAAGTTCAACAAAGGTATATACGGCACTCTTTGGAGTGTGATTGAATTCAGAAGGTTTCCCAATGAAACCACAGCCTGTTGGCATGAAAGGCCAAAATCAGCAGGAATTTGAATGAAAAAAGAGTTCAAAAAAAGGGGGGGTGGAGAAGTCACGACTTAAGATGTATGGGTGATATAGACATTGATCCTTTTCTACCCCATGGAGTATAAAACATAGAGAGATACATCTATGATCATCAAAGTAAAGAGAATTCACAGGAAGATATATACTGCACCCTTTGGAGTCTGACTGAATTCAGTAGGTTTCCCTTTAAGAACAATGGAGAGTGGCCTTAAAAGCCTAAATCACCAGGAATTTGAATGAAAAATGGATAATAACATGTGGGAGAAATCATGACTTAAGATCTGTGGGTAATATGGACTTATATCATTTTCTACCTGATAAAGTGTATAACATAAAGAGATTTCATCTATGATCAAGAAGTATAGAGAAGTCACATAAAGATATACTGCACCCTTTGGTGTCTGATTGAATACAGGAGGTTTCTCAATGTAAACCCTGCTTGTTGGATTGAAAGCCCTAAATCAGCAGGAATTTGAGTGAAAAAATGGTTAATAACAAGTGGGAGAAATCATGACTTAAATTCTGTGGGTGATATTTATATATCCTTTTCTACCTAATGTAGTGTAATACATAGAAAAATTTCATCTATGATCAACAAAGTAAAGAGAAGTCATAGAAAGATATATGCTGCACCTTTTGGATGATAATTGAATTCCAATCGATTCTCCATGAAAACAATTCCAGTCAGCATGAAAAGCCTAATTAAGCATGAATTTGAATGAAAAAAGTGTTAATAACAATTGGGAGAAATCATGACTTAAGACCTTGGGTGATTTGTACATATATCCTTTTTTACTCCATGAAGTATAAAACATAGAGAGATTCCACCTATGATCATCAAAGTAAAGAGAAGTCACAGAATGATATATAATGCAATATTACAAGACTGATTGAATTCAGGAGATTTCTGCCTGAAAACACGGACTTATGGCCTGAAAGGCATAAATAAGCAGGAATTTGAATAAAAAAAGGGTTAATAACCAGAGGGAGAAATATTAACTAAGATCTGTGGATGAAATGGACTTATATCCTTTTCAACCCCATGAAGTGTAAAACAGAGAGAGATTTCATCTATAAACATCAATGTACAGGGAAGTTCCATAAAGATATATATTGCAACCTTTGGAGTATGATTGATCAGGAGGTTTCTAGCTTTAAACACTGCCTTACAGCATTAAAAGTCTAAATCAGCAGGAATTGGATGAAAACAGAGTTAATAAGAAGTGGGAGAAATCATGACTTAAGATCTGTGGGTGATATGGACTTACATCCTTTTCTACCCAATAAAGTGTAAAATATATAGAGATTTCATCTATGAACATGAAAGTATAGAGAAGTCACATAAATATATATATACTGCACCCTTTGGTGTCTGATTGAATTCAGGAAGTTTCTCAATATAAACCCTGCCTTTGCATTGAAAGCCCTATATCAGCAGGAATTTGAATGATAAAGAGATAATAACAAAGGGTGAAATCATACTTAAGATCTGTGGGTGATATGGACTTTTATCCTTTTATACCCCATGGAGTGTAAAACATAGATATTATCTATATCATCAATGTAAAGAGAAGTCACAGAAAGATATATACTGCAATCTTTGGATAATAATTGAATTCCAAAGGATTCTCCATGAAAACACTTCCAGATGGCATGAAAAGTCTACATAGCAGGAATTTGAATTAAAAAGGGTTAATAACAAGAGGGAGAAATCATGACTTAAGATGTGTCTGTGATATGGACTTATATCCTTTTCTACCCCTTGAAGTGAAAAACAAAGAGAGATTTCATCTATACACATCAACGTACATGGAAGTTCCATAAAGATATATACTGCACCCTTTGGAGTTTGAATTCAGCAGGATTCTGAATGAAAGTATTGGCTGTTGCACTGAAAGGCCTAAATCAGCAGGAATTTGAATGAAATTAGGGTTAATAACAACTGGGAGAATTCATGACTTAATATCTGTGTGTGTTATGGACTTATATCCTTTTCTACCACATGAAGTTAAAAATATAGAGTTCATCTAGGATCAACAAAGTACAGAGAAGTCACAAAAAGATATATACTGCACACATTGTAGTCTGATTGAATTCCAGAGGTGTCTCACTGAAGAGAGTGCCTGTTGGCCTCAAAGGCCTAAATCAGCAGGAATTTGAATTAAAAAGGGTTTACTAACAAGTGGGAAAATCATGACCTAAGATTTTGTGTGATATGGACTTATATCCTTTTCTACTCCATGAAGTCTAAAACATAGAGAGATTTCATCTATGATAATCAAAGCAAAGAGAAATCTTGAAAGATATATACTGGACCCTTTGGAGAGTGATTGAATTCAGAGGTTTCTCGATTTAAACATTGCCTTTTGACCTCAAAGGACTAAATAAGCGGGAATTTGAATAAAAAAAGGGTTGCTAACAAGTTGGAGAAATCATGACTTAAGATCTGTGGGTGATATGAACTTATATCGTTTTCTACCCCATGAAGTGCAAAACATAAAGAGATTTCATCTATGATCATCAAATACAGAGAAATCACAAAAGATACACACTGCACCCCTTGGCTTGTGTTTGAGTTCAGGAGGTTTCTAGCTGAAAACTGTGTCTTATTGCCTGAAAGTCTTAAATAGAGGAATTTAAATGAAAGAAGAGTTAATAGCAAGTGGTAGAAATAATGAGTTAAGATCTGTGGGTGATATTGACATATACTTCATACCACATGTAGTGTAATACATAAAGTGATTTCATCTATGATCATCAAAGAAAAGAGACATCACAGAAAGTTACATACTGCACACTTTGGAGTCTGATTAAATTCAGGAACTTTCTCCCTGCAAATAATGCATTTTGGCTTGAAAGCCCTAAATCAGCTGGAATTTGAATATAAAAAGGGTTAATAACAACTGAGAGAAATCATGATGTTAAATCTGTGGGTTTATGGATATATCCTTTTCTACCTCATGAAGTGTAATACATAGAGAGATTTCATCTATGACCATCATATTAAAGAGAAGTCACAGAAAGATATATACTGCACTCATTTTTAGTCTGATTGAATTCAGAAGGATTCTCCAAGAAAACACTTTCAGTTGAACTGAAAATCCTAAATCAACAGGAATTTGAATGAAAAAAAGGGTTAATAACAAGTGGGAGACATCATGACTTAAGATCTGTGGGTGACATGGACTTATATCCTTTTCTACTCCATGAAGTGTAAAACAGAGAGAGAGATTTCATCTATAAACATCAACGTACATGGAAGTTCCATAAAGATATATACTGCACCCTTTGTAGTCTGATTGAATTCAGGATGTTTCACGCTGAAAGCAATGCCTGTTTGCCTGAACGGTGTAAGTCAGCAGGAATTTGAATGAAAAAAGAGTTAATCAAAAGTGGTAGAAATCATGACTTAAGATCTGTGGTGATATGGAGTTATATCCTTTTCTACTACGTGAAGTGTAAAGCATAGATTTCATCTATGATCATCAAAGTACAGAGAAGTCACAGAAAGATATATATTGCACCCCTTGGAGAGTGTTTGAATTAAGGAGGTTTCTATTTGAAACACTGCATTTTGAACTCAAAGTCCTAAAAAAGCAGGAATTTGAATTAAAAAGGGTTAATAACAATTGGGAGAAATCATGACTTACGATCTGTGGGTGATATAGACTTATATCCTTTTCTACCCCATGAAATGTTAAACATAGAAAGATTTCATCTATGATCATCAAAGTAAAGGGAAGTCACAGAAAGATATATACTGCAACCTTTGGAGTCTGACTGAATTCAGGAGTTTTCTCACTGATGAAACTGCCCATTGGCAGGAAAGGCCTAAATTCGAAAGAATTTTGAAAGAGAAAATGGTTAATATCAAGTGGGAGAAACATGACTTAAGATCTGTGGGTGAAATGGACTTATATCCTTTTCTACCACATGTAGTGTAATACATAGAGAGATTTATCTATGATCACCAAAGTAAAGGGAAGTCACAGAAAGATATATACTGCACTTTTTGGAGTCCAATTGAATTCAGGAAGTTTCTCCCTGAAAACACTTCCAGTTGGACTGATAAGCCTAAATCAGCAGGAATTTGAATGAAAAAATTGTTAATAACAATGGCGATAAATCATGACTCAAGATCTGTGGGTGATATCAACTTATATCCTTTTATATGCAAAGAAGTGAAAAACATGGAGAGATTTCATCTATAAACATCAATGTACAGGGAAGTACCATAAAGATATATACTGCACCCCTTGGAGTGTAATTGATTTCAGAAGGTTTCTCGCTGAAAACATAGCCTGTTGGCCTGAAAGGCCTAAATCAGCAGGAATTTGAATGATAAAAGGGTTAATAACAGGTGGGAGAATTCATAACTTAAGATCTGTGTGTGATGTGGACTTATATCCTTTTCTACCCTATGAAATGTAAAACATAGAGTTCATCTATGATCATCAATGTACAGAGAAGTCACAGAAATATATATATATACTGCATCATTTGGAGTCTGATTGAATTGAGAGGTTTCTCTCTGAAAACACTGCCTGTTGGCCTGAAAGGCAAAAATTATCAGGAATTTAATTGGAAAAATAGTTCATAACTTTGGGAGAAATCATGACTTAAGATCTTCGGGTGAACTGGACTTATATCATTTTCTACCCCATGAAGTGGATAATGTACAGAGATTTCATCTATGATCACCAAAATACAGAGAAGTCACAGAAAATTATATACTTCAGAGTTTGGAGAGTGAGGGAATTCATGAGTTTTCTCCTCGAAAACACTTACAGTTGGCTTGAAAGGCCTAAATCAGCAGGAATTTGAATGAAAAATGGGTTAATAACAAGTGGGAAATAATCATGACTTAAGATCTGTGGGTGATATGGACATGTATTTTCTACCCCATGAAATGAAAAACAAAGAGAGATTTCATCTATAAACTTCAACTTAGGGGAAGTTCCATAAAGGTTTATATAGCACCCTTGGAAGTCTGATTGAATTCAGGAGGTTTCTCACTGAAAGCACTGTATGTTGGCCTGAAAGGCCTAAATCAAAAGTAATTTGGATGAAAAAATGGTTAATACCAAGTGGGAGAAATCAAGATTTAATATCTGTGGGTGTTATGGACTTGTATCCTTTTCTACCAGAGGAAGTATAAAATGTAGATTTCATTTATGATCCTCAAATTACAGAGACATCACAGAAAGATATGTACTGCACCCTATGTAGTCTGGTTGAATTCATTAGTTTTCTCCCTGAAAACACTTTCAGTTGTCCTGAAAGCCTAAATCAGCAGGAATTTGAATGACAAAAGAGTTGATTAAAAAAGTGAGAAATCATGACTTAAGATCTCTGGGTGATATGGACTTATCCTTTTCTAACCCATGAAATGTAAAACATAGATTTCATCTATGATCACCAAATTACAGAGATTTCACATAAAGATATATACTGCATCCTTTGGAGTCTGATTGAATTCAGGAATTTTCTCGCTGAAAACACTGCTGTTGGCCTGACAGGCCTAATTCAGCAGGAATTTGACTGACAAAATTTTTAAAAACAATTGGACTTAAGATCTGCTGGTGGTATGGACTTATATCTTTTTCTAACCCATGAAGTGTAAAACAGTGAGAGATTTCATCTATAAACATCAATGTACAGGGAAATTCCATAAAGATATTTACTGACCCTTTGGAGTGTGTTTGAATTCAGTAGGTTTCTCTCTGAAAGCACTGCCAGTTCTCTTGAAAGGCCTACATCAGCAGGATTTTGAATGAGAAAAGGGTTAATATCACGTGGGAAAAATCATGACTTAAGATATGTGGGTGATATGGACTTATATCCTTTTCTACTCCATGAAGTGTAAACCGTAGAGAGATTTCATCTATGGTCATCAAAGTAAAGAGAAGTCACATGAAGACATATAATGCAATCTTTGGAGTCTGATTGAATTCAGGAGTTCTCCCTGAAAACACTGCAGGGTGCCATGAAAGACCTAAATCAGCAGGAATTGGAATGAAAAAAGTGTTAATAAAAAGTCAAGAAATCAGGACTTAATCTCTGTGAGTGCTATGGACTTTTACCCTTTTCTAATCCCTGAAGTGTAAAACAAAATAGATTTCATCTACAAACATCAACGTACAGGGATGTTCTATACAGATATATACTGCACCCTTAGGGTGTTATTGAGTTCAGAATGTTTCTCGCTGAAAACACAGGCTGTTGGCCTGAATGGCTTAAATCAGCAGGAATATTAATGAAAAAAGGGTTAATAACAGTGGGAGAAATCATGACTTAAGATCTGTGGGTGATATGGACTTATATTATTTTCTACCCCATGAAGTGTAAAACATAGAGAGATTTCTTTTCATCTATGATCATCAAATTACAGACAAGTAACAGAAAGATATATACTGCAAACTTAGGAGTCTGATTGAATTCAGGAGGATTCTTGCTGAAAGCACTGCCTTCCAGCATGAAAGTTCTAAATCAGCAGGAATTTGAATGAAAAAAGAGAAAATAAAAAGTGGGAGAAATCATGACTTAAGATCTGTGGGTGCTATGGACTTATATCCTTTCCTACCCCATGAAGTGTAATGCACAAAGAGATTTCATCTATGATCATCAAAGTATAGACAAGCCACATAAAGATATATACTGCACCCTATGGAGTGATTAAATTCAGGAGGATTCTTGCTGAAAACACTGCCTCTAGGACTGAAAGGCCTTAATCAGCAGGAATTTGAATATAAAAAGGGTTAATAACAAGTGGGAGAAATCATGACTTAAGATCTGTGGGTGATATGGAGTTATATCCTTTTCTACTACGTGAAGTGTAAAACATAGATTTCATCTATGATCAACAAAGTACAGAGTAGTCACAGAAAGATATATATTCAAAGTTTGGAGTCTGACTGAATTCAGGTGGTTTATCACTGATAATACTGCCTGTTTTCCTGAAAGGAACAAATCAGCAGGAATTTGTATGAAAAAAGGTTTAAATACAAGTGGGACAAATCATGAATCAGATCTGTTCATGATATGAGCTTATACACTTTTCCACCCCGTGAAGTGTAAAACTTAGAGAGATTTCAGGTATGATCATCAACGTAAAGAGAAGTCACAGAAAGAGATATAATGCAATCTTAGGAGTCTGATTGAATTCAGGAGTTTTCTGCCTGAAAACAATGCCTTTTGACTTGAAAGGCATAAATCAGCAGAAATTTGAATGAAAAAAGGGTTAACACCAAGTGGGAGAAATCATAAGTTAAGATCTGTGGGCGATATGGAGTTATAACATTTTCTACTCCATGAATTGTAAAACATAGGTTTCATCTATTATCATCAAAGTAAAGAGAATTCACAAAAAGATATATACTGCACCCTTTGGAGTCTAATTGAATTAAGGAGGTTTCTCCCTGAAAACACTTCCAATTGGCATGAAAGCCTAAATCATCAGGAATTAACAAATGCGAGAAATCATGAGTTAAGATCTGTGGGTGATATGGACTTATATCATTTTCTACCCCATGAATTGTAAAACAGAGAGAGATTTCATCTATAAACATCAAAGTACAGAGAATTCACAGGAAGATATATACTGCATGCTTTGGACTCAATTTGAATTCAGGAGGTTTCTCAATGAAGACTGCTGGTGACCTGAAAGGCCTAAATCAGCAGGAATGTGAATGAAAAAAACGGTTAATAAAATGTGCGGAAATCAAGACTTAAGATTGTGGGTGATATAGATTACATCATTTTCAACAACATGAAGTGTAAACAATAGAGAGATTTCATCTATGGTCATCAAAGTACAGAGAAGTCACAGGAAGATATATACTGTACCCATTGGAGTTTGATTGAATTCAGGAGCTTTCTCTCTGAAGACACTGCCTTTTGGCCTGAAGGGCCTAAACCTGCTGGAATTTGAATGACAAAAGGGTGTAAAATATAGAGAGATTTCGCTATGATCATCGAGTCAATGAAGTCATAGAAAGATATATACTGCACAGTTTGGAGTGTAATTGAATTCAGGAGGTCTCCCTGAAAACACTTCCAGTTTGCCTGAAAGGCTAAATCAAAAGGATTTTGAATGAAAAAAGTGTTAATAACAGATGAAAGAAATCATGAATTAAGATCTGTGGGTGATATGGAGTTATATCTTTTTCTACCCCATGAAGTGTAAAACAGAGAGAGATATCATCCTTAAACATCAACGTTTAAGGAAAGTTCCATAAAGATATATACTGCTCTTTTTGGTGTGTGATTGAATTCAGGAGGTTTCTAGCTGAAAGCACTGCCTGTTGCTATGAAAGGCCTGTATTAGCAGGAATTGAATGAAAAAAGGGTAAATAGTAAGTGGTACAATTCATGACTTAAGAACTTTGGGTGATATGAACTTATATCATTTTGTACCCCATGAAGTGTAAATCATAGGAGATTTCATCTATGATCATCAAAGTACAGAGAATTCACAGAAACATATATAATGCACCTTTTGTAGACTGTCTGAATTCAGTAGGTTTCTCCCTGAAAACAAAGCAAGGTGGCCTGAAAAGCCTAGATCAGCAGGAATTTGAATGAAATAATGGTTAATATCAAGTGGGAGAAATCATGACTTAAGATCTGTGGGGGATATGGATATATCCTTTTCTACCTCATATAGTCTAATACATAGAGAGATTTAATCTATAATCATCAAAGTAAAGAGAAGTCACAGAAAGATATATACTGGTCCATTTGGATGCTAATTGAGTTTAGAAGGATTCTCCATGAAAAAACTTCCAGTTGGCCTGAAAAGCCTAAATTAGCAGGAATTTGAATGAAAAAAGGGTTAATAACAAGTGGCAGTAATCATGACTAAAGATCAGTGAATGATATGGACATATATCATTTTTTACCTCATGAAGTGTAAAACATAGAGAGATTTCATCTATGACATTCAAAGTCTGAGAAGTCACAGAAAGATATATTCTGCACCCTTTGGAGTCTAATTGATCAGGAAGTTTCTCCCTTAAAATAATATCAGTAGACCTGAACAGCCTAAATCAGCATTAATTTGAAAAAACAAAAAGGTTGATGATTAGTGCGAGAAATCATGACTTAAGCTCCGTCGGTGATATAACTTATATCCTTTTTTAATCCATGAATTGGAACGATAGAAAGATTTCATCTATGATCAGCAAAGTCAAGAGAAGTCACAGAATGATATATAATGCAATCTAAGGAGTCTGATTGAACTGAGGAATTTTCTCCCTGAAAACACTGCCTTATGGCATGAAAGGCCTAAATCAGCAGGAATTTGAATGAAAAACAGATTAATAACGAAGGGAAAAATCATGACTTAAGATCTGTGGATGATATAGACTATATCTTTTTGTACCCCTTAAAGTGTAAAACATAGAGATTTCATCTATGATAATAAAATACAGAGATTTCACAGAAAGATATATTCTGCACCCTTTGGAGTCTGATTTAATTCAGGAGTTTTCTCACTGAAAACACTGCCTGTTGGCCTGAAAGGCCTAAATCAGCAGGAATTTGAATGAAAAAAGTGTTATTAGCAAATGGAGAAGTCATGACTTAAGATCTGTGGGGGATATGGACTTATATCCTTTTCTACTCTATGAAGTTTAAAACAGAGGGAGATTTCATGTATAAACATCAACGTACAAGGAAGTTCCATAGAGATATATTCTGCAACCTTTGAAGTCTGATTGAATTTAGGAGGTTTCTCAGTGAAAGTACTGCGTGTTGGCTGAAAGGCCTAAATCAGCAGGAATTTGAAAGAAAAAAGGGTTAATAACAGGTGGGAGAAATCATGATTTAAGATCTTTGGGTGATATGGACTTATATCCTTTTCTACTCCATGAAATGTAAACCATAGAGAGATTTCATTTATGATCATCAAAATAAAGAGAAGTCACAGAAAGATATATAATGCAATCTTAGGAGTCTGATAGTATTCAGGAGTTTTCTCCCTGAGAACACTGCCTTGTGGCATGAATGGCCTATATCAGCAGGAATTTGAAAGGACAAAGTGTTAATAACGAATGTGAGAAATCATGAGTTAAGATCTGTTGTATTATGGACGTATATCCTATTTTACCCCATGAGGTGTAAAACATAGAGAGATTTCATGTATGATCATCAGGTACAGAAGGGACACAGAATTAGATATACTGCACCCTTTAGAGTCTGATTGATCAGGAGGTTTCTCACTGAAAACACTGCCTGTGACCCTCAACGGCCTAAATCAGCAGGAATTTGAATGAAAAAAGTATTAATAACCAATGGGAGAAATCATGACTTAAGTTATGTGGGTGATATGGACTTATGTCCTTTTCTACCCCATGAAGTGTAAAACATTGAGGGATTTCATCTATGATCATCAAACTACAGAGAAATCACAGAAAAGTATATACTGCAACCTTTGGTGTCTGATTGAATTCCGGAAGTTTCTCCTTGAAACCATTGCCAGTTGGCATGAAACCTAAATAAGCAGTAATTTGAAAGAAAAGAGTATTAATAACAAGTGAGAGAAATCATGACTTAAGATCTGTGTGGCATATGAACCATGAAGTGCAAAACATATACTTCATATATGATCATCAATGTACAGAGACGTCACAGAAAGATATATACTGTACCCTTGGACTGTTATTGATTCAGGAGGTTTTTCCTGGGAACAATGCCTGTTGGCCAGAAAAGCCTAAATCAGCAGGAATTTGAATGAAAAAAGGGTTAATACCAAGTGGGAGAAATCATGACTTAAGATGTGAGGGTGTTATGGACTTATATTCTTTTCTTCCCAATGAAGTGTAAAACATAGAGAGATTTCATCTGTGATTATCAAAGTAAAGTGATTCACAGAAAGATATATACTGCACCCATTGGAGTATGAGTGAATTCAGGAGGTTTCTCTCTGGAAACTCTGCCAGTCGGGCTGAAAAGCCTAAAGAGCAGCAATTTGAATGAATAAATAATTACTAGCACGTGGGAGAAATCATGACTTAAGATCTGTATCTGATATGGAGTTATATCCTTTTCTACCACATGAAGTATTAAACATAGTTTTCATCTATGATCATCAAAGTACAGAGACGTCACAGAAAGATATAAAATGCAAACTTTGGAGTCTGTTTGAGTTCAGGAGGTTTCTTGATGGAGACACTGCCTGTTGGCCTTAAAGACCTATATCAGCAGGAATTGGAATGAAAAGAGAATAACAAGTGGGAGAAATCATGACTTAAGATCTGTGTGGGATATGGACTTATATCCTTTTCTACCCCATGAAGTGTAAAACATAGATTTCATCTAGGATCATCAAAGTAAAGCGAAGTCACAGAAATGTATATACTGCACCCTTTGGAGTCTAATTGATTCAGGACGTTTCTCTCTGAAAACAATGACTGTTGGCCTGACAAGCCTAAATCAGTAGGAGTTTGAATGAAAAAAGGGTTAATAACAAGTAGAAGAAATCAGACTTAATGTCTGCGGATGATATGGACTACATATTTTTGTTCCACATAAGTGTAAAACATAGAGAGATTTCATCTATGATCATCAAAGTACAGAGAACTCACAGAAGATATATACTGCAACCTTTGGTGTTTGCTTGAATTCGGGAATTTTGTCACTGAAAACACTGTCTTATTGCCTGAAAGGCTTAAAAAAGAGGATTTGAATGATAAAAGTGTTAATAACAAGTGGGAATAACATTGACTTAAGATCTGTGGGTGATATCGACTTGTATCCTTTTTACTCCATGAAGTGTAAAACAGAGAGATTTCATCTATGATCATCAAAGTAAAGAGAAGTCACAGTAAGATATATACTGCACCCTTTGGAATCTGATGAAATCAGGAGGTTTCTTGTTGAAATCACTGCCTGTTGCTCTGAAAGGACTAAATCAGCAGGAATTTGAATGAAAAAAAGGTTAATAACAATTGGGAGAATTCATCACTTAAGATCTGTGGGTGATATGGATTTATATCCTCTTCTACCCCATTAAGTGCAAAACATAGAGGGATTTCATCTATGATCATCAAAGCACAGAGAAGTCACAGAAAGATATATACTACACCCTTTGGAGTGTGATTGAATTCAGGAGCTTTGTTGCTTTAAACACTACCTGTTGGCTGGGCACGGTTGCTCCTGCTTGTAATGTTTAGCCTATGAAGTGGCCGGGGATAGGGAATGCAGATCGAGTCCTACCTGGGGCCCGTAGTGAGACCTAGTCCCCAAAAAAATAGCTGGGCGTGGTGGCGCGCACCTGTCATCCCAGCGTCCTGGGAGGTTGAGGCTGGGGATTGCTTGAGTCTGTGGTACCCCGGCCAATGAGAGCCTGTTGTTCAGGAGGCAAAAATAGCAAGAACTAGTCTCAAAAAAGAAAAAATAAATAAATAAAATAATTAACACTGCCTGTTGGCGTGAAAGGCCTGAATCAGCAGGAAATTGACAGAAAAAGCCTTTAATAACAAGTGGGAGATATCAAGATTTATGATCTGTGGGTGATATGAACTTATATCCTTTTATACCCAATGAAGTGTAAAACATAGGTTTCATCTATGATTATCAAAGTACAGAAAAGTCACAGAAAGATATATACTGCACCCTTTGGAGTCTGATTGAATTCAGAGGTTTCTAACTGAAAACACTGACAGTTAGCCTGAAAATCCTAAGTCATGAGGAATTTGAATGAAAAAATGGTTAACAACAAGTGGGAGAAATCATGATAAAGATCTGTGGGTCATATGGACTTATATCCTTTTCTACCCATGAGGTGTAAAACATAGAGAGATTTCATGTATGATAATCAAAGTACAGAGAAGTCACAGAAATATATATTGCACCATTTAGAGTTGATTGATCAGGAGGTTTCTCACTACAAATACTGCCTTTTGGCCTGAAAGTCCTAAATCAGCAGGAATTTGAATGAAAAAAGGATTAATAACAAGGGGGAGAATTCATGACTTAATATCTGTGGGTGATATAAACTTATATCCTTTTCTAACCCATAAAGTGTAAAACATAGAGAGATTTCATCTATGATCATTAAATACAGAGAAGTCACAGGAATATGTACTGCATCCATTGCTGTCTGATTGAATTCAGGAGGTTTCTCCCTGAAAACAAGGCCTGTTGGCCTGAATGGTCTAAATCATCATTAATTTGAATGAAAAAAGAGTTAATAACAAATGGGAGAAATCATACTTAAGATCTGTGGGTGACATGGACTTTTATCCTTTTCTACCCCATGGAGTGTAAAACATAGAGAGATATTGTCTATATCATCAAAGTAAAGAGAAATCACAGAAAGATACATACTGCACCCTTTGGATAATAATTGAATACGAAAGGATTCTCCATGAAAACAGTTCCAGTTGGCCTGAAAAGTCTACATCAGCAGGAATTTGAATTTAAAAAGTGTTAATAACAAGAGGGAGAAATCATGACTTAAGATCTGTCGGTGATATGGACTTATATCCTTTTCTACCCCATGAAGTGAAAAACAGAGAGAGATTTCATCTATACACATCAACGTACATGGAAGTTCCATAAAGATATATACTGCAACTATTGGTGTCTGATTGAATTCATGTAGTTCTTGCTGAAAACACTAATGTTGGCGTGAAAGGCCTTAATCAGCAGGAATTTGAATGAAAAAAGGGTTAATAACAGGTGAGAGAATTCATGACATAAGATCTGTGGGTGATATGGACATTTATACTTTTCTACCCCATCGAGTGATATCATCTATGATCATCAAAGTAAAGATAAGTCAAAGGAAGATATATACTGCACACTTTGGAGTCTGACTGAATTCAGTAGGTCTCCCTATAAATAATGCAGAGTGGCAAAAAGCCTAAATCAACAGATATTTGAATGAAAAATGGTTAATAACATGTGGGAGAATTCATAACTTAACATCTGTGGATGTTATGGACTTATATCGTTTTCAACCACATCAAGTGTAAAACATAGAGAGATTTCATCTATGATCATCAAATTATAGAGAAGTCACATAAAGATTCATACTGTACCCTTTGGGGTCTGACTGAATTCAGGAGGTTTCTCACTGTAACCCTGCCTTTTGGCTTGAAAGCCCTAAATCAGCAGGAATTTGAGTGAAAAAATGGTTAATAACAAGTGGGAGAAATCATGACTTAAGTTCCATGGGTGATATGGATATATCCTTTTCTATCTCATGTAGTGTAGTACAGAGATAATTCATCTATGATCATCAAAGTAAAGAGAAGTCATAGAAACATATATACTGCACCCTTTGGGATCTCATTGAATTCAGGTGGGACTTGCTGAAAGCACTGTGTGTTAGCCTCAAAGGCCTAAATCAGCACAATATGAATGAAAAATAGGTTAATAACAAGTAGGAGAAATCATGACTTAAGATCTGTGGGTTATATGGATTTATATCCTTTTCTACCCCATGAAGTGTAAAACATATATTCCATCTATGATCATCAAAGTACAGAGAAGTCACAGGATGTTATATAATGCAATCTTAGGAGTCTGATTGAATTCAGGAGTTTTCTCCCTGAAAACACTGTCTGTTGGTCTGAAAGGCCTAAATCAGCAGGAATTTGAATGAAAAAAGGGTTAATAACAATTGGGAGAAGTGACTTAGATATGTGGGTGATATGGACTTATATCCTTTCTACCCCATTAAGTGTAAAATATAGAGAGATTTCATCTATGATCATCAAAGTACAGAGAAGTCACCGAAGAATATATACTGTGCCTTTTGGAATGTGATTGAATTCAGGAGCTTTATCACTTTAAACACTGCATATTGGCTGGACACGGTTGCTCCTGCTTGTATGCTTCAGCCTATGAAGCAACCAGGGATAGGGATTGCAGTTCGAGTCCTGCCGCAGCCCGTAGCTAGACCTAGTCCCAAAAAAATAGCTGGGCGTGGTTGCGCGCGCCTGTCATCCCAGCTACCTGGGAAGTTGAGGTTGAGGCTGGGGATTGCTTGAGTCTGTGGTACCCCGACCAACAAGAGACTGTTGTTCAGGAGGCAAAAATAGCAAGACCTAGTCTCAAAAGAGAAAAAAATTAAAATAAATAAAATAATTAACACTGCCTGTTGGCGTGAAAGGCCTAAATCACCAGGAATTTGAATATTAAAAGCGTTAATAACAAGTGGGAGTAATCATGACTTAAGATCTGAGGGACATATGGACTTATATCCTTTTCTATTCCAAGAAGTGTAAAACATAGAGAGATTTCATCTATATACATCTATGTACAGGGATGTTCCATAAAGATACATACTGTACCCTATCAAGTGTGATTGAATTCAAAAGGTTTCTCGCTGAAAACACTGCCTGGTGTCCTGAGAGGCCTAAATCAGCAGGAATTTGAATGAAAATAGTGATAATAACAAGTGGGAGAAATCTTGAATATGATCTCTGAGTATATGGACTTACATCCCTTTCTACTCCATGAAGTGTAAAACATAGTGTGATTTCATCTATGATCATCAAATTAAAGGGAAGTCACAAAAAGATATATAATGCAATCTTCGAAGTCTGCTTGAATTCTGGAGTTTTCTCCCTGAAAACACAGACTTATGACGTGAAAGGCCTAAATTAGTGGAATTTGAATGAAAAAGGGATTAATAAAAAGTGGGAAAAATCATGACTTAAGATCTGTGGGTGATATGTACTTATATCCTTTTTGACCCCATGAAGTGTAAAAAGAGAGATATTTCATCTATGATCACCAAAGTACAGAGAAGTCACAGAAAGATATACAATGCAATCTTAGGAGTCTGATTGAATACAGGAGGTTTACCCCTGAAAACACTTCCAGTTGGTTTGAAAAGTCTAAATCAGCAGGAATTTGAAAGAAAAAAAGGGTTAATAAAAAATGCGAGAAATCATGACTTAAGATCTTTGGATGATATGGATTTTATAATTTTCTACCCCATGAAATATAAAACAGAGAGATTTCATCTATAAACATCAACATATAGGGAATTTCCATAAAGATACTGCACCCTTTGGAGTGTGATTGAATTCAGGAGGGTACTCACTGAAAGCACTGCCTGTTGCCCTGAAATGCCTAAATCATCTGAATTTGAATGAAAATGGGTTAATAATAAATGGGAGAAATCAAGATTCAAGATCTGTGGTTGATATGGATTTATATCCTTTTCTACCCCATGAAGTATAAAACATAGATTTCATCTATGATCTTCAAATACAGAGAAGTCACAGAAAATATATACTGCTCCCACTGTCGTCTGACTGACTTCAGGAGGTTTCTTGGAAGACACTGCCTAGAAGTCCTAAATCCGCAGGTATTTTAATGAAAAATATGTTAATAACAAGTGGGAGAAATGATGACTTAAGATCTGCGGGTGATATGGACTTACATCGTTGTCTACCCCATGAAGTGAAAAACAGAGAGATATTTCATCTATAAACATCAAAGTAAGGTGAAGTTCCTTAAAGATATATACTGCACACGTTAGAGTCTGATTGAATTCAGGAAAATTCTCCCTGAAAACACTTCCAGTTGACCTGATGAGCCTAAATCAGCAGGATTTTGAATGAAAAAAATTGATAATAGCAAGGGCGAGAAATCCTGATTTAAGATCTGTGGGTGATATAGTGTTATCTCTTTTCTAATCCATGAAGTGTAAAACATAGAGTGAATTCTACTACGATTATCAAAGTACAGAGAAGTCACAGAAAGATATGTACTGCACCCTTTGGAGTCTGAATTAAGGAGTTTTCTCCATGTAAACACTGTCTAATTGCCTGAAAGTCTTAAAAATGAGAAATTTGAATGAAAAAAAGTGTTAATAAGTGGGAGAAATCATGAGTTAGGATCAGTGGGTGATATGGAGTTATATACTTTTTTATTCCATGAAGTGTAAAGGATAGAGAGATTTCATCTATTATCAACAAAGTAAATAGAAGTCACAGAAAGATATTTACTGCACAATTTGGAATCCGATCATTTCAAGAGGTTTCGCACTAAAACACTACCTGTGGCCTGAAATGCCTAATTCAGCAGGACTTTAAATGAGAAAAGGATTAATAACAATGGGATAAATCATGAGTTAAGATGTGGGTGATATGAACTTATATCCTTTTCTACTACATGAAGTGTAAAACATAGATTTCATCTATGATCATCAAAGTAAAGAGAATTCAAAAAAAGATATATACTGCACCCTTTGGAGTCTAATGGAATTCAGGAGGTTTCTCCATGAAAACACTTCCAGTTGGCATGAAAGGCTAAATCAGCAGGAATTTGAGTGACAAAAGGGTTAATAACAAATGCGAGAAATCATGACTTAAGATCTGTCGGTGATATGGACTTATATCATTTCCTACCCCATGAAGTGTAAAACAGAGAGATTTCATCTATAAACATCAACATACAGGAATTCCATAAAGATATATACTGCACCCTTTGGAGTGTGATTGAATTCAGGAGGTTCTTCGCTGAAAGTGCTGCCTGTTGCTCTTAAAAGCCTAAATCAGCAGGAATTTGAATGAAAAAAGGGTTAATAACAAGTGGGAGAATTCATGACTTAAGAACTGTGGGTGATATGGACTTATATGGTTTTCTACCACATGAAGTGTAAAACATAGATTTCAATATGATCATAAGTAAAGAGAAGTAACAGAAAGATATATACTGCACACATTATAGTCTGATTGAATTCAGGATGTTTCTCACTTAAGGCAGTACCTGTTGGCCTGAAAGGCCTAAATCAGCAGTAATTTGAATGAAAAAAGTGTTAATAACAAGTGGGAAAATCATGACCTAAGATCTTTGGGTGATATGGACTTATATCCTTTTCTACCCGAAGAAGTGAAAAAAAGAGAGAGATTTCATCTATACACATCAATGTACAGGGAAGCTCCATCAAGATGTATACTGCACCCTTTGGAGTCTGATTGAATTCAGGAGGTTTCACGCTGAAAGCAATGCCTATTGGCCTGAAAGACGTAAATCAGCAGAAATTTGAATGAAAAAAGTGTTAATAACAAGTGGTAGCAATCATGACTTATTATCTGTGGGTGCTATGGACTTATATTCTATTCTACCCCATGAAGTATAAAACATAGAGAGATTTCATCTATGGTCATCAAAGTATAGAGAAGTAACATAAAGATATATAATGCAGCCTTTGGAGTCTGATTGAATTCAGGAGGGTTCTCACCAAAAGCACTGCATGTTGGCCTGAAAGGCCAAAATAAGCAAAATTTGAATGAAGAAAAGGTTAATAACAAGTGGGAGGAATTCAGATTTAATATCTGTGGGTGATATGGATTTATATCCTTTCTACACCATGAAGTGTAAAACATAGATTTATCTATTATCATCAAAGTACAGAGAAGTCAGAGTAAGATATATCTGCACCCTTTGTAGTCTGTCTGAATTCAGGAGGTTTCTCGCTTTAAACACTGTCTGTTAGCGTGATAGGTCTAAATCAGCAGGGATTTGAATGAAAAAAGCCTTAATAACAAGTGGGAGAAATCATGACTTAAGATCTATAGGTGATATGGACTTACATACTTTTCTGCACCATGAAGTGTGAAACATAGATTTCATCTATGATCATCAAAGTACTGAGAAGTCACAGAAATGTATATACTGCACCATTTAGAGTCTGATTGAATTCAGGATGTTTCTCGCTGAAAACACTGCCTCTATTGGCCTGAAATACCTAAATCGGCAAGAATTTGAATGAAAAAAGGGGGTAATAACTAGTGGGATATATCATGACTTAAGATCTGTGGTTGATATGGACTTATATACTTTTCTACCCCATGAAGTGTGAAACATAGATTTCATCTATGATCATCAAAGTACAGAGAAGTCACAGAAATGTATATACTGCACCCTTTAGAGTCTGATTGAATTCAGAAGGTTTCTCGCTCAAAACACTGCCTCTGTTGGCCTGAAAAACCTAAATAGGCAAGAATTGGAATGAAAAAACGGTTAATAACAAGTGGGAGAAATCATGACCTAAGATCTATGGCTGATATGGACTTATATCCTATTCTATCACATGATGTGTTAAAAATAGAGAGATTTCATCTATGATCATCAAAGTAAAGAGAAGTTGCTGGAAATATATACTGCAACCTTTAGTGTCTAATTGAATTCAGGAGATTTCTCCCTGAAAACACTTCCAATTGCCTGAAAGGCCTAAATCAGCTGCAATTTGAATGAAAAAATGGTTAATAACAAGTGGAAGAAATCATGACTTAACATCTGTGGGTGATATGGACTTATATATTTTTCAACCCATATAGTATAAAACAGATTTCATCTATGATCCTCAAAGTACAGAGAAGTCACAGAAATATATATACTGAACCCTTGGTAGTGTGACTGAATTCAGGAGGATTCTCTGAAGACACTGCCCGTTGGCCTGAAAGGCCTAAATCAGCAGAAATTTGAATGAAAAATGGGTTGATAACAATGGGAGAAATCATGACTTAAGGCCTATTGGTGATATGGATGTATACTTTTATACTCCATGAAGTGTAAACCATAGAGAGATTTTATCTATCACCATGAAAGTAAAGCAAAGTCATAGAAAGATATATAATGCAATCGTAGGAGTCTTATTGAATTCAGGAGTTTTCTCACTGAAAACTCTGCTTCATGAAAATGAAAAATTGTTAAAAACAAGTGGGAGTATTCATGACTTAAGATCTGTGGGTGATATGGACTTATATCCATTTCTACTCCTTGAAGTGTAAAACATACATTTTATCAATGATTGTCAACGTACAGAGTATCGCACAAATATATATACTACACACTTTGAAGTCTGATTGCATTCTGGAGTTTTCACGATAAAACACTACCTGTTAGCTTGAAAGGCCTAAATAGCAGGAATTTGAATGAAATAAGGGTTTTAACAAGTATGGGAAATCATGTCTTTATATCTGTTGGTGACAGGGACTTATATCCTTTTCTACCCCATGAAGTGTAAAACATAGAGAGATTTCATCTATGATCATCAAAGCACAGAGAAGTCACAGAAAGATATATAATGCAATCTTAGGAGTCTGATTGAATTCAGGAGTATTCTCCCTAATACACTGCTTTATGGCCTGAAAGGCCTAAATAAGAGGAATTTGAATTAAAGAAGGGTTAATAACAAATGGGAGAAATCATGACTTAAGATCATTGGGTGATATTTATTTATATCCTTTTCTACTCCATAAAGTGTAAAACATAGAGAGATTTGACCTATGATAATCAAAGTACAGAGAAGTCACAGAAAGATATGTATTGCATCCTATGTAGTCTGGTTGAATTCAGGAGATATCTCCCTGAAAACACTTCCAGTTGGCCTGAAAGGCTTAAATCAGCAGGAATTTGAATGAAAAATAGCTAATAATAAAGGGGAGAAATCATGATTTCAGATCTATGGATGTAAAACAGAGAGAAATTTCATCTATAAACATCAACGAACAGGGAAGTTCCATAAAGATATATACTGCACCCTTTGGAATGTGATTGAATTCAGGAGGTTTCTCACTATAAGCACTGCCGGTTGCTCTGAAAGGCCTAAATCAGCAGGAATTTGAATAAAAAAAGGGTTAATAGCAAGTGGGAGAATACATGACTTAAGATCTGTGGGTGATATCGAAATATCCTTTTCTACCTCTTGAATTGTACAACATAGAGATCTTTAATCTATGATCATCAAAGTACAGAAAAGTCACAGAAAGATAAATACTGCACCCTTTGGAGTGTGATTGAATTCAGGAGGTTTTTTGCTTTAAACACTACCTGCTAGCCTGAAAGGCCTAAATCAGCAGAAATTTGAATATAAAAGGGTTAATAACATGTGGGTGAAATAGAAATCATGATTTAAGATCTGTGAGTGATATGGACTTATATCCATTTCTACCACATAAAGTGAAAAACAGAAAGAGATTTCATCTGTGATCATCAAAGTACAGAGAATTCACAGAAAGATATATACTGCAACCATTGGAGTCTGATAAGTTCAGTAGGTTTCTCCATGAAAACACTGCAGAGTGGCCTGAAAAGCCTAAATAAGTGGAATTTAAATGATAAAATGTTAATAACAAATGGGAGACATCATGAACTAATATATCTGGGTGATATGGACTTACATCCTTTCTACTACATGAAGTGAAAAAAGAAAGGGATTTCATCTATGATCATCAAAGACAGAGAATTCAGAGAAGGACATATACTGCATCCTTTGGAGTCTGATTGAATTCAGGAGGTTTCTCGCTGAAAACACTGCCTATTGGCCTGAAAGGCCTAAATCAGCAGGAATTTTAATAACATAGAGATATTTCAACTATGGACATCAAATTAAAGAGAAGTCACAGAAGATATATAATCCAATCTTAGGAATCTGATTGAATTCAGGAGTTTTCTCCCTGAAAACACTGCCTTGTGGTGGAATGAAAAGCCATATCAGCAGGGTTATATGGTCATATATCCTTTTCTACCCCATGAAGTGCAAAACATAGATTTCATATGATCATCAAAATACAGAGAAGTCACAGAAAGATATATACTGCACCCTTTGTAGTCTGATTGAATTCAGTAGTATTCTTACTGAAGATACTGACAGTTGGTTGAAAGGCCTAAATCAGCAGGAATTGGAATAAAAAATGCGTTAATAACAGCTGGGGGAAATCCTGACCTTAGATCAGCTTTATTATGGACTTATATTCTTTTAAGCCCAGGAAATGTAAAACATAGATTTCATCTATGTACATCAAAGTACAGAGAAGTCACAAAAAGAGATGTACTGCACGTTTTGTAGTCTGATTGAATTCAGGTTTCTTCCTGAGAACACTGCCTGTTAGCCTGAGAGGCCTAAATCAGCAGTAATTTTAATGAAAAACAGTTTAATAACAACGGGAGAAACATGACTTAAGATCTGTGGATGATATAGACAATATCCTTTTGTAACCCATAGAGAGTAAAACAGAGATTTCATCTATGATCATCAAATAAGAGATGTCAGAGAAAGATATATACTGCACCCTTTGGAGTCTGACTGAATTCAGGAGGTTTCTCACTGAAAACACTGCCTGTTGGCCTGAAAGGCCTAATCAGCAGTAATTTGAATGAGAAAAGTGTTAATAGCAAGTGGAGAAGTCATGGCTTAAGATCTGTGGGTGATAAGGATTTATTTCCTTTTTAACTCCATGAAGAGTAAAACTGAGAGAGATTTCATCCATGAAGAGTAAAACTGAGAGAGATTTCATTGGTAAACATCAACCTAAGTTAATATACATAAAGATACATACTGCACCCTTCAGAGTGTGACTTAATTCAGAAGGTTTCTTGCTCAAAACACAGCCTTTGTCCTGAAAGGCATAAATCAACAGGAATTTGAATGAAAAAAGTGTTAATAACAAGTGGAATAAATCATGACTTTAAATCTGTGGGTGATATAGACTTATATCCTTTTCTACCCCATGAAGTGGAAAATATAGAGAGATTTCATCTATGATCACCAAAGTACAGAGATATCACAAAAAAACTTACTGCACACGTTGTATCTGATTGAATTCAGGAGGTTTCTCCCTGAAAACACTTACAGTCGGCTTGATAGGGCTATATCAGCAGGAATTTGAATAAAAATGCGTTATTAACAAGTGCAAGAAATCAAGACATTAGATCTGTGGGTGTTATGGATTTATATCCTTTCCTCCCATGAACTGTAAAACATAGAGAGATTTCATCTATGATCATCAAAGTACAGAGAAGTCACAGAAAGACTGTACTGTACCCTTTGTGTTCTTATTGAATTCAGTGGGTTTCTCCCTGAAAAGACTGCCTTATGGCATGAAATGCCTAAATCAGCAGGAATTTGAATGAAAAATGGTTAAAAACAAGTGGGAGTATTCATGTCTTAAGATCTGTGGGTGACATGGACTTAGATCCATTTCTACTCCTTGAAGTGTAAAACATAAATTTCATCTATGATCATCAAAGTGCAGAGAAGTCACAGAAAGACTGTACTGTACCCTTTGTATTCTTATTGAATTCAGGTTTCTCCCTGAAAACACTGCCTGCTGGACTGAAAGGCCTAAATCAACATGAATTTGAAAGAAAAAAGGGTTAATAACAAGTGGGAGAAATCATGTCTTAAGATCTGTTGGTGACATGGACTTATATCCTTCCTACTCCTTGAAGTGTAAAACATAAATTTCATCTATGATCATCAAAGTACAGAGAAGTCACAGAAAGTCATCTACTGCACCCTTTGGAGTCTGATTAAATTCAGGCAGTTTCTCGCTGATAACACTGCCGTGGCCCTAAAGAGCAAACAGCAGGAATTTGAATGAAAAAAGGGTTAATAACAATTGGGAAAATCATGACCTAAGATCTGCTTTATTATGGACTTATATCCTTTTAAGCCCAGGAAATGTAAAACATAGATTTCATCTATGATCATCAAACTACAGAGAAGTTACAGAAAGATATAAAATGGATCCTTCGGAGTCCTATTGAATTCATGAAGTTTCTCCTTGAAACCATTGCCAGTTGGCATGAAACCTGAATCCACTGGAATTTGAAAGAAAAAAAGTGTTAATAACAAGTGGGAGAAATCATGACTTATGATCTGTGTGGAATATGGACTTATGTCCTTTTCTACTCCATGAAGTGTGTAGCAAGAGAGTTTTCAACTATTATCATCAAACTACAGAAGTCACAGAACAATATATACAGCACCCTTTGGAGTCTGATTGAATTTAGGACGTTGCTCACTTTAAACACTGCCTGTTGGCCTGAAAAGCCTAATAAGCAGGAATTTGAATGACAAAAGATTAATAACTGTGGAGAAATCATAACTTAAGATCTGTGGGTTGTATGGACTTTTATCATTTTCTACACAATGAAGTGTAAAATATAGAGAGATATCATCTATAAAAAACAACGTTGAGAGAAGTTCCATAAAGATATATACTGCACCCTTTGAAGTCTGATTGAATTCAGGAGGTTTCTCAGTGTAAGCACTGTGTGTTGGCCTGAAAGGCCTAAATCAGCAGGAATTTCAATAAAAAGGGTTAATAACAAGAGGAGAAATCATGACTTGAGATCTGTGGGTGATAGGGACTTATATCATTCTCTACTCCATGAAGTGTAAAAGATAGAGAGACTTCATCTATTAAAAACAACGTTCAGGGAAGTTCCATAAAGAATATACTGCACCCTTTGGAGTGTGATTGAATTCAGTACGTGTCTCACTGAAAACATAGCCTGTTGGCCTGAAAGGCCTAAATCAGCAGAAATTTGAATGAAAAAAGGGTTAATAACATGTGGGAGAATTCATTACATAAGTTCTGTTAGTATTTTGGACATATATCCTTTTCTACCCCATGGAGTGTAAAACATAGAGAGATATCCTCTATGATCATCAAAGTAAAGAGAAGTCACAGGAAGATATATATTGCACCCTTCAGAGTCTGAATGAATTCAGTAGGTTTCTCCCTGAAAATAAAGCAGGGTGGCCTGAAATGGCTAAATCAGTTGGAATTTGAATGAAAAATGATTAATAACATGTAGGAGAAATCATGACTTAAGACCTGTGGGTGATATGGACTTATATCATTTTCAACCACATGAAGTGTAAAACATAGGTTTCATCTATGATCATCAAAGTACAGTGAAGTCACAGAAATATATATACTGCACCCAGTGTATAATAATTGAATTAAAAGGATTCTCTGCAACCTTTGGAGTGTGAATGAATTCAGGAAGTTTCTAACTGAAAGCACTGCCTGCTGCTCTGAAAGGCCTATATTAGCAGGAATTTGAATGAAAAAGTTTAATAACAAGTGGGAGAATTCATGGTTTCAGAACTTGGGTGATATGGACTTATATGCTTTTCTAACACATGAAGTGTAAAACAGAGATTTCATCTATGATCATAAAAGTACAGAGAAATCACAGGAAGATATACATTGCACACTTTGTAGTCTGATTGTATTCAGGAGGTTTCTCACTGAAGACAGTGCCTGTTGGCCTGAAAGGCCTAAATCAGCAGGAATTTAAAGGAAAAATGGGTTAATAATAAGTGGGAGAAATCGAGAATTAAGACCTCTCGGTGATATAGACTATATCCTTTTCTACTACATGAAGTTTAAAACATAGAGGGATTTCATCTATGATCATCAAATGCAGAGAAGTCACAGAAAGATATATACTACACTCTTTGGAGTGTGATTGATTTCAGGAGGTTTCTCCTTGTAAAAACTTCCTGTTGGACTGAACGTCCAAAATCAGCAGGAATTTGAATGACAAATGGTTAGTAACAAGTGGGAGAAATCATGATTTAACATCTGTGGGCGATATGGATTTATATCATTTTCTACCCCATGAAGTGTAAAACAGAGAGAGATTTCATCTATAAACATCAACATACAGGGATTCCATAAAGATATATACTGCACCCTTTGGAATCTGATTGAATTCAGGAGGTTTCTCGCTGAGAACACTGTTTGTCTGTAAGGTATAAATCAGCAGGAATTTGAATTTGAATTTGAATTTGTCTGTAAGGTATAAATCAGCAGGAATTTGAATTTGAATTAAAAAATGGTTAATCACAAGTGGGAGAAATCATGACTAAAGATCTGGGGGTGATATGGAGTAATATACTTCTCTACCCCATGTAGTGTATACCATAGAGAGATTTAACCTATGATCATCAAAGAACAGACAAGTCACAGAAAGATAAATACTGCAACGTTTGGTATCTGATTGAATTCAGTAGATTTCTCCCTGAAAACACAGCCTTTTGGCCTGAAAGGCCTAAATCAGCAGGAATTTGAATGAAAAAAGTTAATAACAATGGGAGAAATCATGACTTAAGGTCTGTGGGTGATATGTACTTATATACTTTTCAAATCCATTAATTGTAAACCATGGAGAGATTTCATCTATGATCATCAAAGTACAGACAAGTCACAGAACGATATATACTGCACTCTTGGAGTCTGATTGAATTCAGGAGGTTTCTAGTTGAGAACACTGACTCTTGGAATGAAAGGAATAAATCAGGAGGAATTTGAATGAAAAAAGGGTTAATAACAAGTGGACAAATCATGACTAAGATCTGTAAGTGATAAGGACTTATCTCTTTCCTACCCCATGAAATGTACAACAAAGATTTCATCTATGATCATCAAAGTACAAGGAAGTCACATATTGGTATATACTCCACCCTTTGTGTCTGATTGAATTCAGGAGGTTTCTCCCTGAAAACACTGCCTGGTGGCCTGAAAGGCCTTAATCAGCAGGAATTTGAATGAAAAAAGGGTTAATAACAATTGGAAAAAATCATGACTTAAGATCTGTGTGTGATATAGACATATCCTTTTCTACCCCATGAAATATAAAACATACAAAGATTTTATCTATGATCATCAAAGTAAAGTCACAGAAAGTTATATACTGCAATCTTAGGAGTCTGATTGAATTGACTAGTTTTCTGCCTGAAAACATTGCCTTATGAATTGAAAGTCATTAATCCACAAGAATTTGAATGAAAAATGGGTTTACAACAAGTGGGAGAAATCATGACTAAACATCTATGGGTAATATGGACTAATATCCCGTTCTACCACATGACATGTAAAACATAGATTTCATCTATCATCATCAAAGTACAGAGAAGTAACAGAAAGATATGTATATGGCACACATTGTATTCTGATTGAATTCAGGAGTTTTCTCACCGAAGACAGTGGCTGTTGGCCTGAAACACCTAAATCATCAGGAATTTGAATGAAATAAGGGTTAATAACAAGAGGAGAAATCATGCGTAAGATCTGTGGATGATATGGATTATATCCTTTTGTACCCCATAAACTGTAAAACATAGAGAGATTTCTTCATGATCATCAAATACAGAGAATTCACAGAAAGATATTTACGCACCCTTTGGTGTGTGATTGAATTCAGGAGGTTTCTCCCTGACAACACTTCCAGTTGGCCTGAAAGGCCTAAATCAGCAGGAATTTAAATTAAAATATTGTTAACAACAAGTGGGAGAAATCATGACTTGAGATCTGTGGGTGATATGGACTTAAATCCTTTTCTACTTTTCTACTTAAATCCATGAAATGTAAATCATAGATTTTATCTATGATCATCAAAGTACAGACAAGTCACAGAAAGATATATACTGCATCCTTTGGAGTCTGATTGAATTCATGAGTTTTCTCCCTGAAAACACGCCTGTTGACCTGACTAGTCTAATTCAGCAGGAATTTGAATGACAAAATTATTAAAACAAGTGGGAGAAATCATGCATTAACATCTGCTGGGGATATGGACTTATATACGTTTCTATACCATGAAGTGTAAAACTTAGAGAGATTTCACTATGATCACCAAAGTACAGAGAAGTCACAGAAAGGTATAAACTGCACCCTTTGAAGCCAAATTGAATTCAGGAGGTTTCTCCCTGAAAACACTTCTAGTTGGCCTGAAAGGCCTTAATCAGCAGGAATTTGAATGAAAAAAGTGTTAATAACAAGTGGGAGAATCATGACCTAAAATATGTGGGTGAAATGGACATATATCCTTTTCTACCCCATGAAGTGTAAAACATAAATTTCATCTATGGTCATCAAAATACAGAGAAGTCACAGAAAGATATATAGAGCACCCGTTGCATTCTGATTGATTTCAGGAGGTTTCTTATTGAAGACACTGCCTATTGGTTGAAAGGCATAATCAGCAGGAATTTGAATGAAAAAAAGGGTTAATAACAGTTGGAGAAATCATGACATATGGTCTGTGGATCATATGAAATATATCCTTTTGTTCCCGATAAAGTGTAAAACATAGAGAGATTTCATTTATAATCATCAAATACAGAGAATTCACAGAAATATATATACTGCACCCTTTGGAGTCTGATTGAATTCAGGACTTTTCTCCCTGAAAACACTTACATTGGCTTGAAAGGCTTAAATCATCAGGAATTAATATGATAAAAGCGTTAATAACAATTGGGATTAATCATGACTTAAGATCTGTGGGTGATATGGACTTATATAAATTTCTATTCAACGAAGTGTAAAACATAGATTTCATCTATAAACGTCTATGTACAGAGATGTTCCATAAAGATAAATAATGCACCCTTTGAAGTGTGATTGATTTCAGAAGTTTTCTCGCTTAAAACACTGCCTGTTTTACTGAGAGGCATAAATCAGCAGGACTTTGAATGAAAAAATTTATAATAATAGTGGGAGAAATCTTGAATATGATCTGTGTGTATATGCACTTAAATCCTTTCCTACCCCATTAAGTGTAAAACCTAGTGCAATTTCATCTATGATCATCAAATTAAAGAGAAGTCACAAAAAGATATATATATGCAACCTTGGAGTCTGTTTGAATTCAGGAGTTTTCTCCCTGAAAACACAGACTTATGGTGTGAAAGGCCTAAATAAGTAGGAATTTGAATGAATAAAGGGTTAATAAAAGTGGGAATAATCATGACTTAAGATCTGTGGTTGATATGGAATTATATCATTTTTGACACCATGAAGTGCAAAAAAGAGAGAAATTTCATCTATGATCATGAAAGTACAGAGAAGTCACAAAAAGAGGAACAATGCAATCTAAGGGTCTGATTGAATTCTGGAGGTTTATATCTGAAACCAATGCCTGTTGCTCTGAAAGGCCTTGAGTTTGAATGAAAAAGGTGTTAATACCAAGTGGGAGTATTCATGACTTAATATCTGTGGGTGATATATAGATATATCCTTTTCTACCCCATTAACTGTAAAACATAGAGGGATTTCACTGATGATCATCAAAGTACAGAAATGTCACAGAAAGATATATAATGCACCCTTTGGAGTATATTTGAATTCAGGACCTTTATCCCTTTAACCACTTCCTCTTGGCGTGAAAAGCCTAAATCAGCAGGAATTTGAATGAAAAAACCATTAATAACAAGTGGGAGAAATCATGACTTAAGATCTGTTGTATTATGGACTTATATCATTTTCTACCCATGAGGTGTAAAACAGAGATATTTCATGTATGATCATCAGATACAGAGAAATCACAGAATTATATATACTATACCCTTTAGAGTCTGACTGATCAGGAGGTTTCTCAATAAAAACACCACCATTTGGCCTAAAAGGCCTAAATCAGCAGGAATTTGAAAGAAAAAAGGGTTAATAACAAGTGGGAGAATTCATGACTTAACATCTGTGGATGATATGGACTTATATCTTTTCTACCTCTTTAATTGTAAAACATAGAGAGATTTCATCTATGATCGTCAAAGTACAGAGAAGTATCATAAAGATATATACTGTACCCTTTGGGGTTTGATTGAATTCAGGAGGTTTCTCACTTTAAGCACTGCCTTATAGCGTGAAAGGCCTAAATCAGCAGGAATTTGAATGAAAGTAGGGTTAATAACAAGTGGTAGAAATCATGACTTAAGATCTGTAGGTGGTATGGACTTATATCCTTTTGTAATGCATGAACTGTAAAACAGAGAGAGATCATCTCTGGTCATCAAAGTATAGAGAAGACACATAATGTTATATACTGCACCTTGCTCCCCGCTGGCTAGGACGTTTCGAAGGCCAGGGTCCCCCACTGGGCCGTGGGTGGCTGCCTTCCCCCGCTGGCAGATGGGGCTCAAGGCCCCACCCTGTTCCCACGGGTTGTCTGGGGACACCTGGGTGAGTTCTCTCGTGGGACAACAGGGTGGCGGGCGGTTCCCCACCCGACAAGTCGGCCTGGGTGGCACCATGAAGCCCCCAGCCCCCAGGACCTACCGGCATGAGGGCAAGTTGGGGGGGGGGTCGGGGACCCTCCATCTCTCTTTTACTCCAACTAAACTTCAGAACAACCAGAATAGATGCAACAGCAACCCCAACATAGAACGGGTGAGGGACCAGGCAAAAGTCCAGCCCACAGACTGGAGCTGAACACAACAGATGTACAACCAAAGGAACCAGTACAAGTAAGACCAGAAAAACAACCATAGAGACACAATGTCACCAGGCGCACTTCTACACTGTCTGGGCCAAAACCCGGGATTTCAACGTGGAGATATATTCAAGGAGAACAACACACCCTCCCCTTATTAAGGGAGAGGAGAGGATGACCAAAGAGGGGATAATGGGCCCCACACCAAAACTGCCAAAGGAAGCAGAGGAGATAACCTTCAAAGGCCACTTGCAGAAGCCTGAACTCATGGGCCGGGCACAGTGGCTCCTGCCTGTAAGCTTCAGCCTATAGCTGCCGGGGCTAGGGATTGCGGTTCGAGTCCCACCTGGGGCCCGTAGCGAGACTTAGTTTTAAACAATAGCTGGGCATGGTGGCATGCGCCTGTAATCCCGGCTACCTGGCAAGCTGAGTCTGGGAATTGCCTGAGTCTGTAGTACCCTGGGCAACGAGAGCCTGCAGTTCCACCGGCAAATATAGCAAGACCTAGTCGCAAAGCTTGAACTCAGAGAAATTTCTTGATCAACACTGGCAGGAGACAAGACCCCCAAAGCCCAACACCAGACCCATAAGGAAAAGCAGCAAAGCAAAGGCGAGGGTATTGGATTGGAGAGAATGACCTGCAGTAAGAAAACATGGACAGATCACAAACAAATATAACCTGGCCACCCAACACAATCTTAAGACTGAAAATCTAACAGCAAGGAGTTCCGGGACCCAACAACGCAGTCCCTCACCCAGAGAAAAGACACTAACATAGGAAAGAGACTAATGGACTCAGCACAGCTAATAAATAACATAGAGTGGGGTTCGAGAGAATGGAGGGAGCACCAGAGGGAGGAGGGAGGGGGATAAATTATATAACAGAGAGGTTGTAACCCAAAGAACAAAATAAAATTATTAAATAAAAAAAGTACTTGAACAGACATTTATCCAAAGAACAAAATCAGCACACATGCAGAAATGGTCAACATCATTAATTATTAGGGAAATATAAATCAAGACCACAAAGAATTGTACTAATATATATTAGGATGGCTACAATAAAAAAAAACCCACAAAATAAATGTTGGGGAGAAACTGGAATCCTACTATATAACTGAGAGAACTGTAAAAAGCTACAGCACTTTTCTCTGAGAAGTTCAACACAGGAATACTACTCACCCAGAAATTCTATTTCTAAATATATATTCAAAAATATATATTTTGGTCCAAAATGGAACAAAAAAGTGACATTTACAATATCCATAATGGCATCACTGTAACCAAAGGATGAAAGAAATATATATGTCTATCAACTGATGAATAAACAAAATGTGGTCTACCACCCCCCAAAAAAAGATATATACTACAGCCTATGGAGTCTGATTGAATTCAGGAGGATTCTCACTGAAAACACTGCCTGTTGGCCTGAAAGGCCTAAATCAGCAGGAATTTGAATGAAAAAACGGATAATAACAAATGGGAGAAATCATGACTTAATATCTGTGGGTGATATGGGCTTATATCCTTTTTTAACACAGGTACTGTAATACATAGAGAGATTATTCTATGATCATCAAAGTACAGAGAAGTCACAGAATAATATATAATGCAATCTTAGGAGTCTGACTGATATCAGCAGTATTCTCCCTGAAACACTGCTTTATGGCCAGAAAGGCCTAAATAAGAGTAAATTGAATTAAAGAAGGTTTAATAACAAGAGGGAGAAATCATGACTTAAGATCTGTGGCTGATATGGACATATATCCTTTTCTACTCCAGAAGTGTAAAACAAAGATATCATCTATGATCGTCAAAATACAGAGAAGTCACACAGAGATGTATACTGCAAATGTTGAAGTCTGATTGAATTCAGGAGGTTTCTCAATGAAAACACTGCCTGTTGGACTGATGGGCTAAATAAGCATGAATTTGAAAGAAAAAGGGTTAATAACAAGTGGGAGAAATCATTACTTAAGCTCTGTGGGTGATATGCACTTACAACCTTTTCTACAACATGAAGTGTAAAACATAGATTTCATCTATGATCATCAAAGTACAGAGAAGTCACAGAAAGATATATTCTGGACCCTTCTAGTCTGATTTAATTCAGGAATTTGTCACTGAAAACACTGCCTGTTGGCCTGAAAGGCCTAAATAGCAGGAATTTGAATGAAAAAAAAAAGGGTTAATAACAAGTGGGAGAAATCATGATTTAAGATATTTGGGTGATATGGACTTATATCTTTTTCTACCCCAGGAAGTGTAAAACATAGAGAGATTTAATCTATGATCATCAGAGTAAAGAGTATTCACAGAAAGATATACACTCCACCCTTTGGAGTGTGATTGAATTCAGGAGGTTTCTGGCATGAAAAACTGCATGTTAGCTTGAGTAGCTTAAATCAACAGTAATTTTAATGAAAAAAGGGTTAATAACAAGTGGGAGAAATCATGACTTAGTATCTGTGGGTGATATGGACTTATATCCGTTTCTAACACAGGTAGTGTAATACATAGAGAGATTTCATGTATGATCATCAAAATAAAGAGAAGTCACAGAAAGATATATAATGCAATCTTAGGAGGCTGATTGAATTCAGGAATTTTCTCCCTGCATACACTGCTTTATGGCATGAAAGGCCTAAATCATCAGGAATTAGAATTAAAAAAGGAATAATAACAAGTGGAGAAATCATGACTTAAGATCTCTGGGTGATAAGGACTTATATCCTTTTCTCCAATATGAAATGTAAAACATAGAGAGATTTCATCTATAACCATCAACTTACAGGTAAGTTCCAAAAAGATATATACTGCACCCTTTGGAATGTGATTGAATTCAGACGGTTTGTAGCTGAATACAATGCCTCTTGGCCTAAAAGGCCGAAATCAGCAGGAATTTGATTGAAAAAAGGGTTATGTGCAAGTGGGAGAAATCATGACTTAATATCTATGGGTGATATGGACTTATATCCTCTTCTAAACCATGAAACATATATTTCATCTATGATCATCAAAGTTCAGAGAAGTCACAGAAAGCTATATACTGCACCCTTTGGAATGTGACTGAAACCAGGAAGTTTCTCACTGAAAACACTTCCTGTTGGGCTAAAACTCATAAATCAGCAAGAATTTGAATGAAAATAGCATTAATAACAGGTTGGAGAAATCATAACTTTCAATCTGTGGGTGATATGGACTTATATCATTTTCTACTACATGAAGATTAAAACACAGATTTCATCTATGATCATCAAAGTACAGAGATGTCACTGAAAGTTATATACTGCATCCTTAGGAGTCTTATTGCATTCAGAATGTTTCTCACTGAAAAATCTGCTTTTTGGCCTGACAGGCCTAATTAAGCAGGAATTTGAATGAAAAAATTGTTAAAAACATGTGGGAGAAATCATGACTTAAGATCTTTAATGATATGGATTTATATCCTTTTCTACTACATGAAGTGGAAAAATAGAGAGATTTCATCTATTATCATCAAAGTACAGAGAAGTCACGGAAATGTATATACTGTACCCTTTTGATCAAATTGAATTTAGGAGTTTTCTCCACGAAAACATATCCTGTTGGCCTGAAAGGCCTAAATCAGCAATAATAACAGAATGAAAAAAGTGTTAATAATAAGTGGGAGAAATCATGACTTAAGATCTGTGATTGAAATGGACTTATATCCTTTTCTACCCCATGAAGTGTAAAACAGAGAGAGATTTCATCTATAAACATCAACGTACAGGGAAGTTCCATAAAGATATATACTGCACCCTTTGGAGTGTGATTGAATTCAGGAGGTTTATCGCTGAAAACTCTGCCTTTGGCCTGACAGGACTAATTCAGCAATTTTGAAAGAACAATTTGTTAATAACAACTGGGAGAATTCATGACTTAAGATCAGTGGGTGATATGGACTTATATACTTTTCTACCTCATGAAGCGTAAAATATGTATTTCATATGTCCTTCAAAATACAGAAACGTCAGAGAAAGATATATTCTGAACCATTTGAAGTCTGATTGAATTCAGGATGATTCTCATTGAAGATACTGCCTGTTGGTTGAAAGGCCTAAATCAGCAATAATTTGAATGAAAAAAGTGTTAATAACAAGTAGAAGAAATCATGACTTAAGGTCTGTGTATGATATGGACTACATCGATTAGTACCCCAAAAGTGTAAAATAAAGAGATATCATCTATGATCTTCAAATACAGAGAAGTCACAGAAAGATATATACTGCACCCTTTGGGGTGTGATTGAATTCAGGAGGTTTCACACTGAAAACATAGCTTGTTGGCCTAATAGGCATAAATCAGCAGGAATTTGAATGAAGAAAGTGTTAATAACAATTGGGAGAAGTGACTTGAGATATGTGGGTGATATGGACTTATATATATTCTACCCCATGAAATGAAAAACAGAGAGAGATTCATCTATATACATCAACGTACAGGGACGTTTCATAAATATATACACTGCACCCTTGGAGTGTGATTGAATTCAGGAGCGTTCTCACTGAAAGCACTGCATGTTGGCCTGAAAGGCCTAAATCAGCAGAATTTGAATGAAAAAATGGATAAGTGGGAGAAATCAAGATTTAATATCTCTGTGTTATATGGATTTATATCCTTTAATACCCCATGAAATGGAAAATATAGAGATATTTTATCTATGATCACCAAAGTACATAAAGTCACAGAAAGATATATACTGCAACCTTTGGAGTGTGATTGAATTCAGGAGAGTTCTCACTGTAAGCACTGCGTGTTGGCCTGAAAGGCCTAAATCAGCGGAATTTGAATGAAAAAAGGGTTAATAACAAGTGAGAGAAATCAAGATTTAAGATCTGTGGGTGTTATGGATTTATATCCTTTTCTACCCAATAAGAGTAAAACATAGTTTTCATCTATGATATCAAATACAGAGAAGTCACAGAAAGATATATACAGCTCCTGTTGTAGTCTGACTGAATTCATGAGGATTCTCTGAACACTGCTTGAGAGGCCTAGTTAAGTAAGTATTTGAATAAAAAATGTGTTAGTAACAAGTGGGAGAAATGATGACTTAAGATCTGTTTGTAATATGGACTTGTATCGTTTTCTACCCCATGAAGTGAAAAACAGAGGGAGAATTCATCTATAAAAATCAACATACAGGGAAGTTCCATAAAGATATATAGTGCACACGTTGAAGTCTGATTGAATTCAGGAAAATTCTCCCTGAAAACACTTCCAGTTAGCCATTTGAGACTAAATCAGCAGGATTTTGAATGAAAAAATTGATAAAAGCAAGGGCAAGAAATCATGATTTAAGATCAGTGGTTGATATGTACTTATATCCTTTTCTACTCCATGAAGTGTAAAACATAGAGAGAATTCTACTATGATTATGAAAGTACAGAGAAGTCACAGAAAGATGTATACTGCACCCTTTGGAACCTGATTGAATTCAGTAGTTTTCTCCCTATAAACACTGTCTAATTGACTGAAAGGTAAAAAAATGTGTATTTGAAAGAAAAAAGTCTTAATAACAAGTGGGAGTAATCATGAGTTAAGATCTGTGGTCGATATGGAGTTATCTCCTTTTCACTGCATGAAGTGTAAAAGATAGATTTCATCTCTGATCATCAAAGTAAAGGGAAGTCACAGAGAGATATCTACTGCACCCTTTGAATTCCAATCATTTAAAGAGGTTTCACACTGACATTTCAAGAGGTTTCGCAACGAAAGCACTGCCTGTTGGTCTGAAATGCCTAAATCAGCAGGAATTTAAAGGAAAAAAGAATTAATAACAAGTCCGAGAAATCAGGACTTTAGATCTGTGGGTGATATGGATATATATCCTTTTTTCCTCCATGATGTGTAAATCATGGAGAGATTTCATCTATGATCATAAAAGTACAGAGAAGTTACAGAAAGATATATACTGCACCCTTTGGATTGTGATTGAAATTAGAAGGTTTCTAGATGAAAACATTGCCTATTGGCCTGAAAGGTCTAAATTAACAGGAATTTGAATGAAAAAAGGGTTAATAACAAGTGGAGAAATCATGACTTAAGAACTGTGGGTGAAAAGCACTTATGTCTTATTCTAATCGATGAAGTGGAAAACATATAGAGTATTCAACTCTGATTATCAAAGTACCAGGAAATCACAGAAAGATATATACTGCAGTGTTTGAAGTCTGATTGAATTCAGGAGGTTTCTCGATGAAAACACTATCTGTTTGACTGAAAGGCCTAAATCAACAGGAATTTGAATGAAAAAATTGTTGATAACAAGTGTGGGAAATCATGACTAAATATCTGTGGGTGATATGGACTAATATTCTTCTCTACCCCATGTAGTGTAAAACATAGATAGATTTCATCTATGATCATCACAGTACAGAGAGAAGTCACAGAAAGAGATATACTGCAATCTTTGGAGTCTGACTGAATTCAAGCGGTTCTCGCTGAAAACACTGCCTGTTGGCCTGAAAGGAATAAATTAGAAGGAATTTGAATGAAAAAAGGTTTAATAACAAGTGGTACAAATCATGACTATGATCTGTGCGTGATATGGACTTATAAACTTTTCTACCCCCTGAAGTGTAAAACTTAGAGAGATTTTTTAATCTATTATCATCAAAGTAAAGTGAAGTCACAGAACGATATATAATGCAATCTTAGGATTCTGATTGAATTCAGGAGTTTTCTGCCTGAAAACACTGCCTATTGGCCTGAAAGGCAAAAATCAGCAGGAATTTGAATGAAAAATGTTTAGTAACAAGTGGGAGAAATCAGACTGTAGATCTGTGGGTGATATGGATTTATATCCTTTTCTAACCCATGAAGTGTAAAACAGAGAGAGATTTCATTTATAATCATCAACATACAGGGACATACCATAAAGATATATACTGCACCCTTGGGACTGTGATGAATTCGGGAGGTTTCTGGCTGAAAACACTGCCTTTTGTCCTGAAAGGCATAAATCAGCAGGGATTTGAATGAAAAAAGGCTTAAAAACAAGTGGGAGAATTAATGACTTAAGATCTGAGGGTGCTATGGACTTATATATTTTTCACCCATTGAAGTGTAAAACATAGAGAGATTTCATCTATGATCATCAAAATACAGAGAAATCACAGAAAGATATATCATGTAATCTTAGGAATGTCATTGAATTCAGGAGTTTTCTCACAAAAAGCACTGCCTATTGGCCTGAAAGGCCTAAATCAGCAGGAATTTGAATAAAAAAAGGCTTAATAATAAGTTCAGGTAATCACGACATAAGATCTGTGGGTGATAAGGACTTATATCCTTTTCTACAAAATGAATTGTAAAACATCGAGAAATTTCATCTATGATCATCAAAGTACAGAGTAGTCAGAGAAAGATATGTACTGCAATCTTAGGAGTCTGATTGAATTCAGGAGTTTTATCCCTGAAAACAATGTCTTATTGCTTCAGAGGCCTAATAAAGAGGAATTTGAATGAAAAAAGTATTATAACAAGTGGGAGAAATCATGACTTAAGATCTGTGGGTGATATGGACTATATCCTTTTTTACCTCATTAAGTGTAAAACCTAGAGAGATTTCATCATGATCATCAAAGTACAGAGAAGTCACAGAAAGATATATACTGCACCATTTGGAGTGTGATTTAATTCAGCGGGTTTCTTGATGAAAACACTGCCTGTTTGCTTGTACAGCCTTAATCAGCAGGAGTTTGAACGAAAAAAGGGTTAATATCAAGTAGGAGAAATCATGACTTAAGATCTGTGGGTGATATGGACTTATATCCTTTTCTAACACATGTAGTGTAATACATAGAGAGATTTCATCTATGATCATCAAAGTAAAGAGAAGTCACAGAAAGATATATACTGCATCATTTGGAGTCCAATTGAATTCAGGAAGTTTCCCTGAAAACAATTCCAGTTTGCCTGATGAGTCTAAATCAACAGGATTTTGAATGAAAAAATTGATAATCGTAAGGGTGAGAAATCATGATTTAAGATCTGTGGGTCATACGGACCTATATCCTTTTCATTCCTTGAAGTATAAAACATAGAGAGATTTAATCTATAAACATCAACATACAGAGAATTTCCATAAAGATATATACCGCACCCTTTGGAGTGTGATTGAATTCAGAAGGTTTCTCACTGAAAACAAAGCCTTTTGTTATGAAAGGCCAAAATCAGCAGGAATTTGAATGAAAAAAGAGTTAATAACAATGGGGAGAATTCACGACTTAAGATCTGTGGGTGATATAGTCTTTGATCCTTTTCTACCACATAGACTGTAAAACATACAGAGATATCATCTATGATCATCAAAGTAAGAGAATTCACAGAGAGATATATACTGCACCCTTTGGATTCTGACTGAATTCAGTAGGTTTCCAGGTAAAAACAATGGAGAGTGGCCTTAAAAGCCTAAATCAGCAGGAATTTGAATGAAAAAAGCTTAATAATCATGTTGTAGAAATCATGATTTAAGATCTGTGGGTGATAAAGACATATATTGTTTTCTAACCGATAAGTGTAAAACAGAGATAGATTTCATCTATGATCATGAATGCATAGAGAAGTCATATAAAGATATATACTGCAGCATTTGGTGTCTCATTGAATTCAGGATGTTTCTCAATGTAAACCTGCATGTTGGATTGAAAGCCCTAAATTAGCAGGAATTTGAATGAAAAAATGGTTAATAACAAATGGGAGAAATCATGACTTAAGTACTGTGGGTGATATTTATAAATCCTTTTCTACCTCATGTAGTGTAACACATAGAAAGATTTCATCTATGATCAACAAAGTAAAGAGAAGTCATAGAAAGATATGCTGCACCTTTTGGATAATAATTGAATTCAAATCGATTTTCCTTGAAAACAATACCAGTTGGCCTGAAAAACCTAATTAAGCAGGAATTTGAATGAAAAAAAGTGTTCATAACAAGTGGGAGAATTCGTGACTTAAGATCTTGGGTGATTTGGACATATATCATTTTTTACTCCATGAAGTGTAAAACATAGAGAGATTTCATCTGTGATCATCAAAGTAAAGAGAAGTCACAGAATGATATATAATGCAATATTAAAAGTCTGAATGAATTCAGGAGTTTTCACCTGAAAACTCAGCCTTATGGCCTGAAAGGCATAAATAAGAAGGAATTTGAATAAAAAAAGGGTTAATAACCAGTGGGAGAAATCATGACTAAGATCTGTGGATGA